>QKQZ01054787.1:0-16909 GCA_003595255.1 Solenopsis fugax | reverse complement strand
CGCCCTAGAAGTGTGCAAAGTTTCATCAAAATCGAAGAGTGACACTTGGGTAGGTTTACTAGTCAGTGTATACACGACCGATTGCGCAATTGCTGAAAACGCGAAGTAGACGGCGTTAACGCCAGAATCTTCGGCCGACCGGCACATAGTTGGATATCATTGGAAAATTTCCAACGTGGGATTTCGCAGGGTGCAGCTTGCACTCCTCGAAATTGTCGATACTTTTTCCTCGGCGACTATGATGAGAAGCCTCAATTTCATATGAATACGCGCGAGATAACTTCCCGCAGAGAATAATACGCATTTAATAATTAACAGCGACGGATGAGGCGCGTAAAACGTAATCTTCTCGCCGGTCGGACGTATGGATAACCCACTTAATGGAGGATGACGCCGTAAAATGCACCGGAGAGCATCGCCCGGAAGATAAATCCGCGCGGAGGGAAAATAAATCATGGAGCATACAAATTGAATTTCGACCGGCGGCCGCGCATCCGTTTCCCGTGTTGCGCGCGGGAGGCCCAGTTTCTCTAGATCATGAATCAAGATGACGTTCATTAGGTTTTTCGTTTTTTCACCGGACGCGAAAAATTCGTCTCGACGACGACGACAACGACGACGACTACGATGAAAGCAGTCGGCGTTCGCGCAATCATCTCGAAGACAGCTTGGCGACGACGATCTTCCTGATTAAATTGCTTTTCGACCAGGGCGATTTGTCCCTACCTCGCACGAGAGAGGGAGAGAGCGGATTCAAATGAGATAAGCGATTGTCAAGCTCAATCTATTATAGCGATATGAGACAAAGGGCGACGTCGAATGACGAATGACCGCGATCCCTTGTCTCTGGCTTTGTATCCGCGTTCCTCCTCCAGCACCGCCTTCAATAGCGAACCCGCGTATTTCACTTTTATCTCCAAGCTCGCGTCTCTTTTCGTAGACGAATACACCGTAGAGGGTTCCGCCTTGAAATATGAATTTGTTTTTGAAGGGGGAGAGGGAAAGATCCTCTTGCGAGCTTCGCGCTGCACCTCGAAGGATCGTCTTCTTCTCCGCCTCCGTCGCCGTCGGTCGCACGAGGATTCTTTGTAAACCTTTGGAAGAAACGACATTTATTGCCGTTATTCATGGCGACTCGGTTTTGCCGTGATTGCACATTCAATTTATGTCTCTCTTTCCTCGCCGATAGTTACGCTTGCTTCCGAAGAGTGGTCCACAACGTCCGAAAGAAATAAATAATTTGAAAAATATATAAGTTATATTTCAAAATTCGTTTAAATTATTGGAAACGTTCTTGTTATTTTCTTTTCACCAGGCAAAAGGTCGAAATTGTTGCGCAAGGAAAACGTACTTTTTATTCTAATAACATTCATCTTTATAAAATAGAATAACAAGTGTATTTCAGTCCTAGTTTAAATTATACTCTTCTATTTACGAGTATAAACTTTGCAATTTTTACTTGTATTGATGAAATGAATCATTTTTTCTATACAAATAAATCATTCCTCACAAATTACGATTGGATCTATTTTAGAATCATCAAATATTTCGAATTGCTAACGTTTTCTATCGAGTGTTGTTTTCAACAGTGTATATTTTATTTATTCATTATTGCTTTATTCCTTTGCTACTGCAAATCTAAGTGTGTATTTTTCTGTGTAAAATCATGTAGTCATTTTTTACACATTGATATGCGTGTAACTTTTGTACTTTTTACACGCTTAGATGTGTAATTTAATATTGATACACGTCACAAGCGTGTAAAAAGTACAAAAATTGCACACATAAAATTAATTTAATATATAAAAAATGTAAATGCGTAAAAGTAATTACATATTTTACACATTTGGATTTACAGTGCATTCTCTGTTTTTTTAAAATATTTAAAAATTTATTTTAAATTAAAATATTTTTTGAAAATATTAATGCAAAATATAATTACATCTGGAAACTCATGTTACAATCATGAATAAATTCCGAAATATACTGATCCTTATACTGATATATTGATAAATAACAAAAAATATAACAATCTAAAATATATGTATATATTTTTACATAAGACTATAACTTGATAGTTGTTTACATTAATTATTTAGTATTGTAGGTAACTTGCAAAATAATATTATACTATAATAAATGAGAATAAAGAGAGAAGGAGAACGGAAAATAATTACAATCTAGAAATTAATTTTATAAGAATTTAAGTACAATAATATTTTGTAATAAAATTTTACGTTGTCTCTTGTAATTCCATCCGGAAACGATCGATATCATTTTGAAATTCATTTGGCTGCGTTCGATTGCAAGCGATCAAAGAGAATCAATAATCGGAAGCTTTGAATATCCAACAGGTTTCTCGTAGGAAGCAATCATTTTTCTTGCGGATATCGAGAATCAATCAATTACCGTAACTATTCTGCACAATTCTATTGATAAATCGTCTACTCCGATACTTTCAATGCGTCTTTCCTACTCGACGCCAAGATACAGCTGTTGCAAAACGAATATAATTAAATTAATGTTAACGTTATGAAGCTCTCTTCCTCTTTTATTGGCTTACTGAATAATATTCGCATTTAAGCAGTGCTCTCTTAACATGTATTTATATTTCTTCAAAATTCATAGGTATCTATATTTTACGGTTGAAAATATTATATTTGTGCAGTAAAACTTCTGTTACATAAAGTTAATAAAATGCAGAAATGCATACAACATATACATACACTTTGCTCTCTTTTTTAGCTTCTGTTATTCATACTTTCTATGAATGCACCCCACTTGGCACTCGCAATGCTTGCGAGCATTATTTGTTCTTGTTTAATATTTGATAAATAATAAGGATATGAAATGATTCCAAATGCGCTGCGTTCCTATGTAAAGCATGCATATGCTTGCAATTTGCATAGAGAAAAAGATGGTAACAAAAGTAATGAGTACAAAAAATAAAAAGAAGAACAGATATCATGTTGAAATGGGGAAAAGACTGAAAGCTACTATCATTATTCCGCTCTTATTTTACTATCAACGATCAATTCCCGTTTCACATGGATTCTCGATGGCGGACAATTTAGAGAAGACTGTTTATCGCTCCCGATATTGAAACCGCCATCGCTGTCGCATCATTAAAGAATAATTTTATTTCACTGCGCGATTATTTCTCAATAACCAGCGACTACAATTTAGGTTCGCAATTGCAGGTCCTCTGCGTCGAGAATGTTTTCCCCCCTACCCCGTTTCCTATTTATCGTGCGCTCTTTCCCTCTCTCTTTCGGTTTCATCCGGCTACCTGCGGTAATGTTCTCTCACACCGGCCGTTGCCTTTGACCACTGCACAAATTGCAAGCTCGAGTCGTGGCAAAGCCACGCGAGCCCTCGCACGCACACACGCGGCGCACCCGCACCCACACGACGTGTCCGTGTCGCAGACACTACGGTTAAAAAGTTTGTAGCCACGCGTGCTACTTCCACGGAAATTCGCTCCCGCATCATTACAGGAGCCGGGGCCAGATCGTGGTCGGTGCCCCCTGTAATTTGTCGTGGCGCGTGTAAGTAATAAACGTATCGCGTATTTCTCCTTGGAAAACTACTCGCTCGTCTCCCTCTCGCTGAACGAGGCGGTCAAAGGAAAAGTGGCCTAAGTCAAGTATCGTAACATGTAAAATATATATATAGTCGCGTGCGTGCGCCAATATTATAAGCTACAGCGAAAAGACACTTAGCCTCTAGTCTGGAAATTGGTGGTTATAGTCAAAATAATGCGATATCCATCTTGCGTATAAAAAAAAAACTTTTACTTAATAGGAGATATAAATACTTTATCGTCAATTTTAAATAATATCCCTAATATTCCAAAACAAATGGTTTTATACTGAAAATATTTATCGATGAATAAAAATTATTGATAATGTTTTTTTACATTTCTTTACCATTTGCACAAAGCACCTGAAAAAAAAAGATTGGTTATAACTATCAAATGTATAGTGAAATAGTATCAATTAAATATTTGGTCAATGTAACCAAAAATAATTTTACTTTTCTAAATATTTAGTAACTTGTACCAGATTTGATAATACTTACTAAACATTTAGTAAAATAAAATTATTTTTGGTTATATTGACAAAATATTTAATTGATACTATTTCACTATACATTTGGTAGTTATAACCAGACTTTTTTTTTCACAGTGTATATATTTTCCAGCTACATTTGTATAAAAGTACAAATACTTATTGCTAAGCTATCATGAGCATCAAGCGGAACAGCGACGCGTCAGGAACGTGTGATTTGAATAATGACAATGAAGTTTAATCCAATAAAAACTGGCGCATATCGGCAAAGAAAAAAGAAGGATTGTTTTATAATTTGTTAACAGTCGTTGCCACGGAGAACGCTATCGATCTTCAACTTCGTATAGCCGTCGATAAATCCCTTCTCGGCGAGTTGGCGGTGCGTTCTGCGCCGAGGTAAAGTTCGACGATATATCTCGGCGCGAAGAAAAGTACTAGAAATCTCCGTTACAAAGTTCGGCCGTGCTAATAAACCGCACGTAACAACGACAGACGAGCGGAAGTATCCCATTACGATACGGACATATAGGCACCTCTCTCGGACTCGCGTCAGGCGAGCGGGTGCGAGAAGCAGCCGGGGAGGTCCCGCGAGGCGTTAACAAACTTTTGGCGGATATTGTATGCGCACGCTGGCATCGTGCCCAATTTCAATTGTTCCGTTTCATATTCTTTCGCCCCCTCACACCACACTGCCCTTTTCCCGCACCGGCGATTCGCCGACTCGTTTTTTGCGCCGCAAATAGCTCGCGTCGTGTACGTACCCCGGACCGCCGGCGCCCCGCCGCGCCATTCAACCCTTGTTTTGCCTCGCGGTGGTGGCACCGGTGTGTCCCGTCTCGTCCCGTTTAGCTCAATCCGCCTGAATGGTGATTAAAAGTGCGCTGCTGCATCCGCCCGAGAAACGGTGCATAATAACAATGCGCGTAACGCACGCGTATCGCGTACGTACGTGCAAATTTTTGCTTACGCAGCAAATCACAATTTTGGCTTTTTTATTCGACTGGCGGATAAATTGTCGATCGTGCTTGCACCTGGAAGACGAGTTCTTGCTCGCCTGCTAATCGTCCTTCCCAGCTAATTCCAATTATCTTCCGTCGCGGATAGCGTCGAGTAATTAGGTCAGATGAGAGCTACACACGAAGTAGTCCGATACTGACCTTCGTGTAACTTCCGGAAACTTCCGATAGTCAAACAATAGCTTCTATAGGACGAGGAAGCGCTTTTCGAATTCTGCACGTGCACTTCCATATCGCCAAGATTCAAACTTGTGTGTTTAACGCGAGATATCAAGAGGGTAAGATTTAATGACTTCGAGAATGTAAGAGCTAGACTCTCTAAAGAAAATTCAAATTTGGTGATATTATATAGACTTTTAGTAATAATAATAATGTATGTGCCAATGTTGTGGAATTCAATGGCAGCGAATTAACGACAGCTCCAAGCAATGAAATCATAAATAGAAATACCAAGCTTCTCTCGTCATATATTGTTCGCTTTACGTTATACAGCATTTCATTGATTACCATATATAGTAGATAACGCTTTTATGTATTTCACTCCGAAGCAGAGAGATGTGATTAGGCTGAGATTGCTCAGCTACCAATTGCTTTGAACTCATCCTCGCCACCCTCTATGTGTTCCCGTACTGGTTACAGTAGCAGACTGTACCGCTAGGCCGACCTTTATCTGTTACTAGATACGATATAATTTAGATATGTACAATAATAATAATAGTAATAATACATTGATCATCAAACGATTGAATTATAGATAACGCGAAGAAGATGAGCTAAATGCAAATTGATCAACTGAAAGCTAGCATTTCTCATATATCGTACGAATCAATAACGGGATATGAGAAATTCTCACGATTCTAAATTTTTCTCTTTATGTTCTAAATTCTGAAATAGCCATAAGGATAATATTAAAATGTGTTTTTATGTATTATGAATTTTGTGCACTAATTGTCTTCGTTTCTTTGTTTCAGGTAAGTTTCACTGCATCAACCGTCGTAGCAGATACATGTAAGATTTTAGAAAATAATACATATTAGCTCTATGATAAAAGTCGGTTAAAATTTGATTAACTGATGATAAATAACTTTATATATCCGTAAAATTTAAATAAACACACTTGGCACACATATTTGACAAAATGTCCTCAAATCGTTATTGATTCAGGGATCAAATTGTTTTATTATCTAAACGTTATTATCGTGAAATTATCATCACTCCCAATAATCTCGTATTTCATAAAGAAATATTACGACGATCTTTCCGATCATCATCTATGAAATCGTAACCTCCAGAAACGCATCTCCCAAGTCTTCGTTCCGTCTTGCACAATGGTCTGCTCGCGACAAGAGGAAGCTGTCACGTTCCGTCCTATGATGTAGGAAACGAGAAGTGTCGTCGTCGTCGTCGTCGCCGTTGTTGGCGCCGGAATTATTCACGAAAGCATACGCGACAGGCATGCGGGTGGCGGTCTCACGATCCTTATCCGTCGATAACCATCGGCATACAACATCGATGTTTCGTTCTCCCGCGGGGACAAACATCGGCGCGCGCGACGGGTGCATCGCAATGGGTATTAGCATAATATTGGTTCCGAAATATGAGTGAACGAGAACAACGTCGCCGGACGATCGGCGGAGGCGGAAGAGGGGATGAAGACCGCCGATAATGCATAAAAGATAAGAGAGGCTCGCTCCTCTGGCACGGTCACGAGGAGGACAACAGGGATCTGAAACTTATCTCCCGCGGCGGTATCCCGGCGAAGGACCAAATCGAGAAGAGAGAGAGAGAAAGGGAGCAAGGAGAGCAGGAAGGAAGACGGTAAGAAAGGGTGAAGCATCAGGCGGAGAGAGCGGAAAGTTTGTTGAAACTCGCTAGGTCCGTCTCCGCGCGCGCTTCAAAGTTATTCCGAAGAATTATTGAAAGTCTTCGGCGCTCTCGCGCGCTTTCCCCTTCCCTCTACCTCTCTCGTTTTCTTACTCGAGATCCTCCGCAGGTTCTTAGCCACCTGCTTCCCTTCTTCTGTACCCGTGATGGAAGCTATGGAAGAAAAGAGAGCGACGAAACGGACAGACGGACGAAGTGACGGGCGGGAGGGTGGCGCGGCGGGCTTTACTCGCGTCTACTTCCGGTGTAATGAATGGAATCTTAATGGACGGAGCCTTGTTTACGATCCGAGTTTCTCCGATTAATTACCAGCGTAGATGAGGGCGCCGGTTAACGCGGCGGTAATAAACGGCAAAGTTTCCGCAGGCGGGCGGGCAGTCACCTCGCCCGTCCTCCATCGGCAAGATGGTGGCTATCTACGGGAACAGCGTTCATGTCCGAGCACGAGTTCTCTTGAAACTTGCCGGCTGAAAATCCCTCAGAATTTCTAACAAATTTTTTCACTACCGGCCCCGGTGCTACTTGCAAACTCGTCGGAGCAGCCCCGGAGCGGATATCCAGATGCTGCTGGGAGCGGACACAGTAATTCCGACTTCGGCGCGCGAAGTTTCACGAAAAGGATACAGGCTTGCACTTCGTTTCCTCAATTCTTCATGCCTGTCGTGCCGCGCGCGGGATGCATCGAGAATATTTCGTCGGAGGAAATACACTCTCGTCTCTCGAATTCCTAGATGCATAACTTGCTTGGCAAGAGAAATATACGTGCTGCTGCGACGTAAGTGGCAAATACAACAAAACGCAGCTTCATGTCGACATAATTATCGAACGAATAATATATGATAATTATATAGACGCCATGAAATTTTTGTAATTGTTTTTCAAGAACGATTAATGTAAACGTGGAATTTTTTACTGAAGAAAATCGAACGTGCACATTGAAGAAATGTTTGCTGCAAGACTGACCATTAAAATTCCACAAAATTTTATTTTTCGATATTGATAAGGAATTGGCAGCGATGGAACTTCCAATAACTTTAAAAATTCGATATATTATAAATGAAATGCATCTAAACTTAATACAAATGATAAAATAATATTTATCGTTGATTCCTGAATATTGTCAATATGTATAAGCACTTTTCGAAACACATAAATCGATAATCCATCTTCCGACTCTCGCACATTTCTCCTCAACTCCTTTATAAAATTTTTGTCACATCGAGCAGATAAAAGCTTCGCTGTTGATAAGCTTCTTTTCTCAAGAACTATGTGTGACATTGGTAAAATTCCATAACTGTACAGTCTATTTGAATCAAGACAATATTTTTTAAATAAATGTAACGATCTAAAATATAATCGCATGAAAATGATAACATAATACTGCATATGTGCTATATACTCTTTATACATATTGTATAAGACGTTTTAAAGATTTTAAAATTTTCAAGCAAAAAAAAAACGCAATTTTCTATACTTAATTTGTTTGTACATTTAATTTAGAATATTCAAATATAAATGTATTTTAAATGAACAAAGAAATATCAATGTTAAAAGGTTATACAAGAATAATGTCATTAAATGTTGCATTTTAACGAAAACTGTATCACTGTGTGAAAAACAGAATTATGTAATTTTACCTTTACGATATATTAAAACAGTCGCGCTTGTGATGTATATGAAAATGCAGTAAAGCACACCCATGTTCGTCTTCGACCACGAATTTTTGCGCATTAATTCACTTCCAGCGTCGCGTGTCGCAATATAAACCTCAACGTCGGCACCCGGGCATTCGGTGCTCGACGTCTATCGAGCGGTAACTTGATCCCGCGGAACTTTCATATTTATAAGAGCACTAGAACCAAACGGCTGTAGCTCGAGAACGAGATATGGCGAACGATTTTTCCATGGTGCGCACGTGAGCGTGAGACGTCGAACAAACAACGCCGCGTCGGGGTCCGCGCGACCGAACGCATCCCCGTACTCGCCGACGCGGCTCCCCCGATTCACGAAAACGTTACCAGGTACGAAATTATTGTACGACATACAAAAGATAACGTCGGGTCGATGATAGGGCCCTCGCTGCGTCGAAAGGGTTAGCAGAGCATACTGAAGTGGTTTCCTATTGGGGGGGGAACACGGTTGCACCGTGTTTGCAGTGTCAGAATGGACGGAGGACCCTATTGTCCTGAGCGAGCTTGTTTCTATGCAGATGAGATATGCGCGCGCCCGTGGACCGACGTACGAACGGACAGAGTCCCTCTCTTTCCCTTTGCTTTAACTCCCTCGTCACTATCTTCCCGTTAGTCCCTTCTCTTTTCGTTTTCTCTTCTCGCCAGCCTCCGCATCGTCTGTTTTTTTCCACGGAGTTTGATACGTGTGCGCAACCCTCTCCATCCCCCTATTGTTTCTACGTCTTTGCGTTTCCTCTGTCAGTCCTCTTCCTCCTCGATATATATATAACTCTCCGCCTCTCCTATTTAGTCTTCCTCTCAAACTCCAATATTCCATGCCTACCGCTTTTTTTTCTTTATTTCCCAATTTTCCATTTATCTCTTTCTTTTGCTTTCGACTTCCTCGACGACTTCCTCTACTGTCTAATTTTTTACCTCCCTCGTCCTATCGTTCCTTTCGTTCTGCACATCCTGCTCGTCTGGCACGCTGTCCTTCCTTCTCGTCCATTCTTCTGCCTTTGTCGACCGATCGTTTATAGCGCATTGCTACCAGCTTACTCCTACGCTCGTTCTCTCTCTCTCTCTCTCTCTCTCTCTCTCTCTCTCTCTAACGTTCCAGCATTGTTCCAGAAGGCTGCTCCTGTTTCTGCCTTCTACAGTCGAGTGTCGCGGACGCGAAAGGAAAAGAGACAACGGAAGAGAATAACACGAGCGAGACGCAGACGAACACAAGCAGGGGAAGCTCAATTTTCGATCTATACCTTTTCCCCTCCGTTGAGTTGAAGAAGAGTGGAAATGCAAGAAAGCATAAGTTCTCGCGACAGTCGCTAATAAGGAAACGGAACCCTTGTCATCGATCTCATTAAAGTCACGTTGGACTTCCGGCGCAACGGGCCGAAAAATAAGACATAGCAATCATTTCAAATAAGATATTTTTTTTAATTAAAAGGATATAAATAAAAAGAAATAAATTTTAGATTTTGTTAGTCTGTTCTTATATTACATAGTAAACACGTATAGGACTCTCGTTATTTTTATTTATTTCATTATTCTTAAACATTGATTATTCGTAAAATTATAGATTATATTTTGCTTCAACTTTTTCTGAAATATTTATCGCACTATCACCCAGAAAAATTATGAATACACATGATGTGTAAATGTATGCAGTGTTCCTAATGCATTGAGCTGGAATTTATAGAATCGCTAGACTAAATGACTATGCAGATCAATCATCCTTGCAAGAATTTTAGCGTAAAGATATTTTTCATACGCGCATGCTTTTCACAGAAGATACGTATACAAATTGAACGTTGATTCTACGTTGTCATTTATTTTGTCCTGTTTATTTTTAAATTTATTTTTTAAAAATAAAAGTTTTATTGACATTTCAATTTAAAGAGTAAGAAATAAAGTTAATACCAAAAGAGCTATTTTTCTAACTATTTCCTTGACATGATTATTCTGTTATTTCAATCTTCGCGGTTTTTCTTTTATTATTGCAATTCATTAATACTGTTTTAGTTTCAATCAATATCTAATTTTTATGGTCTCCTATATTTGATTAGCTGCAAACCATTCATTCTTGACTGGTCAGAATTTCAACTCTAGCTTGATGTTGGATGAAATAGGAATTGTTGCCCTAGGCTATGATAAAGAGATAGACCGCTGAGCGCCCCTTGCTCGGCATCGATGGGGAAAGGAGGATAGCTTGACCATCATTTTGCTACGGAAAATAATTATACCAGTGATGACGCGACTAACGTTATTAAATTTAAGCTCATATGTAAAGGTAATATGAGAGAAATTATATTTTACATGAAATATACTTAATGTTGTTTTAACAGGTAGCCGGATAGATTGGGATAATATTTTCTACAATTATATTATATATAGCACATTTTCCAAACATTTAAATATCTGTTTTATTGAATCGAATTGAGTGTCAATATTTGAAATGTAAAGCGTGCATTTATTTTAGATTAATTATTATTTGTACAAGTATTATTTAAGATTTCACAAAATGAGATTTTATTTATATAAACATTTAACAGAGAGAGGAAACATTATAATTGATCCCATTATTGAGAAAGTAGTTATTTTCACTCAATTTTACGTGATATTTATATTCGCGGTTTCACGTGAACGTGATGATGCAGTTAAACACGTACAAAGTACCAGAATATCTACCAATGACCTCTTTCTCAGCAGAGCTAAATTGTGTGGGTGTCATATGAAAATATTTCATTGTCTTTCAAACTACGTTTTCCGCTGTGGTAAACATGCACGTTTTTCTAAAACGTGACATTAATCAAAAAATAGTTCCATGTATTGGATTGTATAAATAGTTTAGCAATTTTAATGAAATTTTTAATTCATTATTCTTTTAACTTAACAGAAATTCGATTACTCTACGAATATAAAGAAGAACAAAGATGCTAAAGAAATACTTTTTTGAAAATTCTATGACAAAAAATCATAACAAAAAATAAACATCAATTTATCAAATTATCAAATAGCTGTCGAATAATTTTATTTTGCGGCTGATACGGTGAAAGATGACTGCAAAATTCTAAGTATAGTATTGTATTTAGTTGATAGTACACGCGAGTCTTGAACATTTGATACTGCCAACTGACCATAAATTATAACTTATGGTTGTATTCCTGTCTACCTTTCACTCTGTGCACGTAAAAGTACGTTCGCGTGTAGGCGCTGCATACGCAAAATGATGACAATGATGACAATGGCGGTGACGATGAGTATGATGGACGGCAAAGACGGACTGTACAATAGTGAAGTCTACACCACGTTGTACTCCTCCTCTGTATCTTTCTATTGAAATAATCACTTTGCGCACGAATATCTGCGCATAGACGATTTCGCGGATGCTTGTATAAAAGAAAAATCGACTTAAGAAAATCTTTATTAATCATATATTCTGTCAAATCGCTATCTATATGCATTTTTAGTTCACAACTCGATATGGAAAATATTCTATTTTGTGACATAATGACGATTTTAAGTGTAAATTATGTATTAACAATTACATAAGGTATATAACAAATGGATCACGAGTGATGTTAAAATATATGTAGCCTATAACTTTTTACATAGATTTAAAAGAAAGAAGTAAAGCCGAGATCCAGAATATATTCAGATCGGAATATTTTAGTATTCGGATCATATTGCAATATGATGCTATAACGCTTATTATATTATGATAATGTATTATAATTCGTCTGAGAAAATTAATTTTCAAGCTAACGCTGAAACCTTTCTTTCATTATATTTGCACGTCGCTTCCAGCGTTAAGTATATAGCGCATAAAAGTTTCATGATGCATAAAAATCGGATGACGGCTGAAATCGATAGAAACGTTAAGCTGACTCTCGCTCAGAAATGAAGCCACTTGTCAGAATGCAATAAAAATGCAACGCGCCGCTCCGGAAAAAAAAAGAAATACTCTGCAATCCACTTGTTATATTCCCGATAATTTGACGTGCGCTACTATTCAGTCAATAATATCGGTCAATATCGTCATATTATTCGGTCAATGAACGGCAAACACGGTAGCTGCCGCTTTTCTGCCAAAAACCTACAAACAGACGCGTACAATTTAAATATAATAATAACGTCGACGAATAAAAATGTGCCGGCCGTTTATAAAACGCGTATGAAACACGGGACGTTTATTGAAAGAAAAACAAATACGGCGATGAAGGCAAGCGTTATAAATGAAATATCGCATTGTATGCTGACTGACAGTGAAACTCTGTCATCGTTTATACGATTGCGAGCAATTCGGCTATCGGGGAGTGCATGCGAGTTACGTTCGATTAAACAAGAAGTTATGCCAATATGCAATATATCCGACATAGTAAATTCTCCGACTGTTATGATTGCATGGAAATCCGTTTCCTTGTCAGCTTTTGCGACAAATATTCTAGATTTCGCCAGATAGAGCTAATTTTTCATGTTCCGACTGTTTAACTCACATTATTAAAGTTTAACAACGGATTAAGAATGCAATATTGAAACGTGCAGCTGTATTGTTAATCTGTTTAACGACAAATACATGGTGGTCGGATAAAATCCGTCACTGTTATTAATCTTTCATGGCAATTCATAATTAATTACGAGTTTTTTTTATATTTCAATATTAAATATTACCATTTCAACTGTCATTTAATTAAATATAGATGTAAAATAACTTTGTCTCTCTCATAGAAAAAACTGGAATGAAAGATAATTATTTTCTTTTCTCCTTAAAGGAAGTATGTTAATAATTATCGATAATAATTAATATATTTAAAAAGAATTATGCGGTAATAATGAAAGTTTTTTGAATCGAGTATTTAAAAAATTAATATTATTTCTCAATGAGTATATTTGAAACGTGCATATCCATTTTATTTAAAGCATTATAAAGTTTATTTAAACTTTCTATATAAGATATATTAATTTAAGAAATTTTCTGTTTTAATACATTAGATATCATGTGCAAATTATTATACATAAATTTAGTTTACCCACACACAAATCTAGTTTTGTGAATGCCTATACAGACGCACTCTCCGTATTGATTAACCGATAATTAAGAAACTAGACACGCGACTGTTGCGACAATCATTCACGCCCAGAGTGATCCATTTAACGAGGGCGACAAACTTTATTCTACGGCCGCGGCAACAACCCTCGGCACAAAGATAGGTATTGGGTACCGGCGCTTTTCCGCGAGAGCGCACCGTGAATGAGGGTGGACGGCAGGTTTCAAATGCAAACTAAGCATTTCGCCGCGGGTCTAATAAATGTAAACCGCCATCCCATTGTGATGAAGGTCCATTGAAAAGTTTTGCATGGACCAGCCTCCCCGTTCATGAAGAGCCTCCGGGGACCTGACCATGGACGGTCGTTGTCCACCCTCCCCCTCCCCCGCACACCCCCAGATTTACATGACGTATACACTACTGATATCCCACGAAACTTTGCAATTTTCGCGTTCCCGTCTGCGAGCTGTCTTCGGATCTTCGCACGCTACCTGCCACGGCCACTGATGTGTCAATTAATTCATATCGAGGTCACGATAATGATCAATATTTGCGATTAGCAGGCAAGCGAAACATCGATTACCTAGAGGAAAACGCGAACAGACTCTTGTGAAATATTAACATTACATAGCATGTTTGTTTCGCATGCTGTTAAAATAGCTGAAATATCTCTTCCAGTACTAGCAATTTACTTAAATTATCACCACGCATTCCCGCTTAGACAAGAACGCTAATCAGTTTCGACATCGCCTACCGCAGAGAGACAGCTTAACGAGCGACCTTCGAAAATGTACGTCGATCGAAATGGAACGTTTAAACCCGATGGGAGCAAATTTCTCCTTTGTATCACGCGTCCGATCGATGTTCATGAAGGAGACACAGCGTTAATGTAAATTCGTATGCATAGTCCGTTTGATCATACACAACGCTGACCTAACTACTCGGCACCTCGTTTGCCTTTGGATGCTGACGCATGTGGTCGGTCGCGTTGGTCGAACCGCATGCGGGTTCGTGTGTCCCGCCTATGCCCGCCGATATGTTCACACCTGTGCGATGCCGTAAATAGATTCTACGCGATGAGACGCGTTTAGCGTGCTCTAGTTCTGTTTGGTAATTAGAAGAGTTAACTCGATTCGGCACGCTGGCTGGAAGAACCCTATTTCCGAGGACGACGTCATCGACCCTCTGGAATGTCCAGCTGCGTTCCACTCGAAAATTCCGTTCGCATCGTGTTCCGATCAACTTCTGAATGGCATCTACGTGGTAACGTCGATGTGCGTCCCATATGTGGCGCACTATGCGACAATGATGCATGGCGTTACTGCCGAACCAGGCCATTGGGTTGAATTATGGCCGTCATCATCGAAGGTAATTTATTTGAATCTTGGACACGCGATTTATTATCATTCGAAAGACTAAAATTTTCTGAGCATTTTGCAGTATTATTATTATTATTATCGAGAGAAGGTTGCATAACGTACACTTATTTAAACCTACTGTTTCAACAGAAAATGGACATCTCTGACAAATGTTTACAAATGTCACTTCTACTCACTAAATGAAATACGAGTACACTGAAAAAAAAGTCTGGTTATAATTACCAAATGTACAGTGAAATAGTATCAATTAAATATTTTGTCAATATAACCAAAAATAATTTTATTTTACTAAATGTTTAGTAAGTATTATCAAATCTGGTATAATTTACTAAATATTTAGAAAAGTAAAATTATTTTTGATTACATTGACCAAATATTTAATTGATATTATTTTACTATACATTTGGTAGTTATAACCAGTCTTTTCTTTCAGTGTAAGACAAAGATATACAGTATACGCATTGTTAAAAATTTTACAAGATATAACACAAGTATCTCAAAAGATCTAGTATATCTTTGGCACACGTCGCAAAGCACGCATAAACTTAATTATATCATTACAAATTTTGCATTAAATCGTTATCATATTCCCATGCCAAGCTCCTCGAAAAACCTATTCGAACTGCTAAAGTGTATCGAGCGCGATTATCTCCGTGGATAAGGAGCGCACTACAAAACGAAACATATGATCTCCTGTAAAAGCCTCGGCGAAACTTTCGAGCTTCTATCGAGCGTGGAATCTATGAATTGCTGGACCTAAGATTACATTATACGATAGCGCGGCGGAAAATGCTGCGGGGCGAAAGAGGTACGAGAAAAAGACGCGGTCGTATTAGCGAGTGGGTATAACGAACAAGATTAGGGGGGATAAGGGTTTAAGGCATTTTACGACGGCGCATGTGAAACTCGTTGTAGCGGGCTCGTAAAATTTTGACAAAGGTCGAGGACGCTTGCGTCGTTAACGAGGAATCTTGAATCATTTTTGTAACGATATTCGTTCCGTGCGGCCGCGAACGTCGCGCGAGTTCTTAATTACCTGGACAAATTAATCGTCGGCCGCGGTAATCTCCGCGAGGAGACAAATCCGCGCTGGCTCCAATCCCGCTGGCGTTATTCAAATCCGCGGCGACATAAAAAAATAATTAAATTTCATGGATGCTTAATGCGCGGAAAAAATGCGGAACGAAACCGGAGAGGCGCCGTAATTCCGACTTTAGGTTTTGCTTTACGAGCGAACGTCAAAGAGGCTGGACTTAAAGCGATCGTAAACACAATTAGTGTCTTGTAAAGGTTCCGCGGCATAACGTATACACGTTTTCTCGTATTTACAGAAATTTAAGGTCCATAACGACACGCTTAATCCGTTTAATTAAAATCCACCGCATATTCGATGTGCGCGCGGCTTTAAAAATAAAACGTACACGCGCCAACTTTGACGGCGCGCACAGTACTCCTGACCTGCTGTCTCTCGCAGCGAAGAAATATTTCCCTTAAACACCCAATGTCCCCCTGTGATTTCTTACGCACGTGAAAATTCCACGGACGTTTGTCTATCGGTTCATAGAAATAACCTTAACCCGTACCGTTAACTGACGCTTTGAAGGAAACTGGTTGATTGCACGTGACGCGCTGAATATTTCAAGAGACACGTAAACAGGAATTTTCAACATTTGCGAGACTACGAAATATTCACGTGTACACAACGTAGAAAGTTACCGCAACACCGTAGTGCTCGTACGTCATGTGTTAGAAAAGTTTAAGTTAAATATTGTATAATACAAATTAAATAAGAAAGCCATTTTACGGTCATAGCTGGATCTTCGTGCTATGTTTGTTTGT
>QKQZ01054779.1:0-26648 GCA_003595255.1 Solenopsis fugax | reverse complement strand
ATGTGTACCCGTCTTTTTTTAAATTTACTATTTTACTCGTGTAAGTTTTATCATATACTATGTTATATAATAAGTTAAAGTGTTCAATGAAAGCACATTTCATTTTATTTAAATAGCTGTGTATTTTAGCACACCATCCGCACGACATTATTCGCTTATCGAATGAATCTTAGAAAAAAATTCTTTTATTTCTAATATTGATAATTTATTTATCATTTATACAAAATTTTTTATCTTTTCATAAAGGAAATTTTATGCATACTCTTTCAAGGCAAACAGTGCGTACTACTTTCCCTCGGAAAAAGAAGATTGTTAGTAGTAACTTTAAATTTGGGAGCTTCGCGTTCGCATATGCCTGGAACAATATTTCTTCTACGTTGCGTCATAAAGGGGCGCGCGCAAACAGATTGCAAAGAACGAAGGTGGGAGCGGAACGGCTGCTACACGAAATTCTTGACTGATCTACAGAAATACCTCGGAGAATAATTTTGCAGCTGCTCTCTCTCATTGCCATCCCCATCTATCGTTTCAAAAGGAAGCGTAAAATTATCTGCTGAATTCTCCGATTTGGAGCGTTTGCACAAAAGAACTGCATCTTCTCTTTTTTAAATGATTTAGTTTGAAAGTTTTGCAAAGGAGCTCTTAAATTAAATTAATGTTTAAATAAAAAATAAAAACGCAATCTATCGAAGGTCAACGGCCGATAACGAGCAAATTACAATACAAAAAATGAAAAAAGTGAATATATATTTTTGTGTACAATTAATCGTACAATTAATTTTGTATCTTAAAAATGTTTGAAATAAAACTTTATAACGAATACTTGAACAAGTTAATCCTTTTTGAAATAGCTAAACTTACAAATAATAATTTAAAAAGTTGTAATTTGGTAATTGACAATAAGAAGATAATTTATTGCATAATTTATCATATAAAATTTAAAAATTTATCTTTTACTAAAAATTAAACATGGATATGTATATTACGCGTATTTAGTAACTCTCCAACTTTACAAAGTGTGTAAAACGACCAAGGACATTTTAAATCTCATCGCATTTGTTACATCTTTCGATCGCGCTGTTCCGTCGGCATCTCAAAACATCATAATGCCATCTGCATGTTCGCGCTCGCTAAAGATACATCAAGCTAGCAATAAAACGAAGTTCCACACGGTAGTATTAAGACACAAACAAAACAACAAAATCGTTAGGGACGCCGTACTCTACGCCATAGGAGCTTTACTTTAACATCGTCAACGGCTGTCTCGAGAATAAAAAAAAATCCAGAACATTTCACGTTCTAATTTGTAGCACTCTAACTTAGTTGCGCCGTTGCAAAACATTTTAATTTATTCGCCAGCAACTGAGATACGAACCGAGTGATCAAATGGCAGCAGGTGTTGGCAACATTGTTTTCGTTTAACACAGAAGCTATGCTACAACCATTTTTTGTGACGATTTAATTAAAAATGTGAATAATATATACACCTATAAAGTTTCTGAATGTTAATGAACTGTTATCTAATTAATAAAAGAGTAATACAAGCTATAAAACGCAATGAATACATAAACGCAAAGTGTAATATATGAATTAATAGAACTTAAAAAACTACTAGGCTTAATAAATTATTTAAGCAAAGGATAAATTGCATATAATAAATCATTTCCATTTACCTCAACTATGGTACATTAATACTTTATAACTTTTTTTGCGTTATATAACTATTGCAAAGGAAAGAGAAATATTTCTATAATTCCTGTTTATAGTTTTTATAATAAAATAGGTGTGTATTTAATCAAATCCCACTATGCGATTATATTTCAGTCATATTCTCATTCATAATTCTCCAAATTAAATAAATGTAGCAAGTAGTACTTCATTACACAAAAAAACAATGGAGAATAACAATGTAAATTAAAGTGATTACCTGACAGTGTTTGCGAAACTTTCACAACTAGATTTGTTTTCGCGAGAAATCCGATTTCGGATAGATCTCTGCGTTAAAAAATTTTTCATATATAATTATGTCACATATGTCCATATATAAATATATACTTATATTCATGTACATAATTATATATAATTAGATAAATTATATGAATATATTATATAATTATATATAATTTATACATGGGCATTTGATATACAATTATATATTAAAAAATTGTTATCAGGTCAAAATAATAATATTAGAAATGCAAATAATTTTGGAAAAAAGATTTTCGTAAGATTTATAAATGTGACTACCATGTTTTGATGAGAGAGCGAGAAGAATAAGACAAGAAACGCGTTCTCCGTGTGGAAAATTTTATATATTTTAAATGTGAAGTCTGAAATTTATTTCTTCGAATGGATAGATATTTGAGAATACGCATCGTGCATGAGATTAATACCGAGCGCAGCGAGTACTATTCTGTCGAATGAAAAATTTCTTTCCAACTGTTGCCCGTAATCGAGTGTAATTGCTTACGACGTCGACGACTGCCGAACTAGATTATTAACTTTTCCATTGCTCTTCTTGAAATATTTTTGCCCCACTTGTCCCTAAGATCTTTCTCAACTTAAACCTTTTTAGAAATTGTCGCATAAAAAAAGTAGATTGATTGCAATTTACATTACCATGAAAACTGATATTAACTACTATAATTAATGTGATAAATAAATAAATAATATTACCAAATAAGATTATACGTTTAAAATGTTTTGATAAAATAATTTTAATTGTTAATAATTACATTAATCTTTAACTTAACGTGAAATAAAAAGGGTTCATTCTGTAATAAAAAAAAACAATATAATTTAAGTATTATATGTATTATATGTAATATTTGTATTCAAACTCTATTTGTAGCATGCAATGATTAACATGAAAGGAGCATTGTACTCGTTTATAACGCCTCATGTACTTAACTGTCAGTGCATAAATAATGAAAGCTAATTAGTGTACAGCCTCGACGATAATCATCATGTTGTAAGGGAGTAACTCCGCATTTGCAACGATATATTCTCTTTGCTTTCGCTTAATTTACGCAAATTTCATATCTTTTATCACACATAATAACGCACTGACCTCTTTTATTTCTCTTTTTTTACGCCGATTAGATTATATACATTGAATGCAAAAAAAATATTATTCTGTTTATCGTAATAAGAAAATATTGTACTATTTTAATGCCAAAATTCTTTTACATGAATATTTGATAATATAGTGACAACAAAAAATGCGTTACAAATTCTACACTTTATTATAAATTCGCTCACTTATCAATAAAAAAATGTATATTCGTTACTTTTTTCTATCTAAAAATCCGTTTCTGACGATTATTCAGGAGAGAAAAATAAATGGCGCTACAATAGAAAAGGTTAAAGCAAATAACAACTTTAATTAAGGATGAAGCACAAGAGGTTCTTCTAGCCCAAAGAAGCTTTCTCTACGACGAAAGACTACATGCTCGTGTTGAAAGTTTCACAAAGAGATTACTCTTTTAGAGCGCGCGTGCGCGCATTTTCTTTTCAGTACACTTTTGCATTATAATATATTTGTAAGCATTAATTTTTAGACTTTAAATAATTATCAATAAATTCCGTTCTCCTCTAAATTAAATAATATTGTGCAATAAAATTTATATGAAAAATAATTGTTCTTTCTTTAAATGAATATGAGTATACTTTGTACTTTAATCTTCATTAATAATTTTTATTGAATAAGAGCTAATTATTTAATAATTAGAACTTTTATTATTTGCACTACTTTCCACAATAACTGTCTGAGAATTACAACTTCGAGTAGTTTATGCGTGCGGAGTGACTTTGTCAATACTTCGTGATTGCGGGTACCGTCGGAAACTTAAAGACTATGATATACATATAGCATTCATTTCTCTTTCACTTTACGCAAATAGTGCATCTTCTGATGAGACGTAAAATGTAAAATAAGAGATGTACCATACTGTAACAGAGTATGAAATTTTTATAACAATAAGAAATTTTTATAAATCTTTCATACAGATTTTGAAAAGTATTTCGAAAATTGCTTATTAATTTTAAGAGATTTTAATAGTTCTTTTTTAATAATTTCAAAAAATTTGAAGATTATGTACAATTATATTGTTTAAAATATAATAATAAAGTTAAAAGTAATATAATATAATTAAGCTGAATAAATATATATACTAACCAAGTACTATTTCACTGTGACTTTTTAATTATTTTAATGTTTATGTTACTTAATTATTTTTAATATATTTATGATAATGCGTGTATAAAATAGAAATAAATTAAAATATGAAATTTTTTCTTTAATATACGCTTCAACTATAAAGATCTATTCAGCATATCACGAGTGGCTTACATGTAGCATGAATCAATCTTAGTGCACATTAAAATCTAGCTTCTCATAAAACAAGCTTAAAAACAGGTGCTAATAAATAAATCTAAAAAAAAGGTTAAGAAGTATCGAGCGAGTGAAAATTGATCTTACTTTTTCATGTGACTTATAGATACTGTCAAGATTGAGTGAAATATATGAAAAAAAAACTCTCAGGCAGGGTGTTACGAAAAAATCGTACTTGGAATACCAACGGCGTACGTTCTGCCGCCATACTGCCGCCATGTCCTCGATTACGAGAACGTGATTCGAGCTTTGGTTGGACCACTCAGGCTCCATGACAGCGACTGATTTGTGCCGCCATCTAGCAGCCAGTTGCCCAAGCTTTTACTTATGTCCACGTTACACGATACGCAAAAGACACCCGAATTCGTAGCACGAATCGATCGCGAGTTTCGTGAGAGCGTGAGTTACGTCGGTCTGCTATATGTACTGACGTAGAAATGTATTCTCGTATGCTATATTGAGCGAGGTTTAAGTTCAAGGACACTTAGATTTATAGCGTTCACAAAGCTGCTCTGGACGTTAAGTATTTTTGAGGATGGACACTACATTTTCTCCAACAACGTCTTTATAGTTTAGTAGTCCGTGCTTTTAGATATTCAAAATTAAGTCCATATGAAAATGTATATGTATATTTATTAAAATATACATTATTGCGTGACTAGCAACACATTTTTCGATCAAGATTTTCTTTTTGGTCAAGATTGCAAGGCAGGACATAAAATTATTAATATAGGGGGGGGAGGTCGTGGAAATAAGTACTTTGTAAATTTATATGTAAATTTATATGTAGTTAGCACACAAATCGCAAGTAACAAAATTTTAAGTTGTTATAATTATTGAGATAAATTTATTTAATAAACAAAATAACCAAACATTCTATATTTCTTATTTTGTATATGAGTAACACGAATCCAGATCGAGAAGAAAGAGATTGATATGTATTCGAATTTTATATACATTTCATGCTATATTATTTACGCGTTACTTAGGTATCGTACTCCTTCCAAATAATCTAAAGTTAACCAAAATGTATTCTGATAAGACAGCGGTTCGCGACTGGAACGAGCTCCCGGGTGTGTAATTCAAAATGATTACGGATCGTGTAACATGGACGTTCGGATCGATACTAGTCAGTCTTCCCCCCCTTATTCGTCCGGTTTCCAGGGGTCGGACAGGGTTGTTGGGGCGCGACCGACTGGTCTGGACTGGTTGACCCGTCTCGCCTGGTCTCAACCCACTTCACCCTGATTTTCCCCTGCCTCTTTTGCCACATTCCATCTACTGTTTCTCACACAGAGCTTCGGAAAGGGTAGAGGGTTAAAGAGAAGGAGGGGAGGCTTCGTCGAAACTTGACTAGAGATTTTCTCCAAAGATGGCGCCACGTGCATCAAGGGGTCTCGTGCTGGTTGTCTAATCAATAGAATGCTTTAGGTAAAACGTAGAATACTTTGAAGTGAAAATACTCTAACATAAAGATGAAGTTTTATTATAATAATATCTTCTGATAACAGTAACGTTTCAATTACATATAATTTAAGAAAAATATAAGATAAAAGATGGAAATTGACGTCTACCTTTATTTCTTTATTAATATGGAATGTTTCAAAAAGTGATATTGCAAATGTATAATCGTGCAATTTCGACATCTCGTTAATTCATGATTTCATGGAAATCTATCCCAGACTTTCGCGTGTAAAAGCAAAATCGGGTGAGATAATTTGAAAGCACATAAAGGTATCTTCGTGTCAATACAACAAACGTACGACTATTAATTTACATATTAATTTCTATATTACGCTGACTGTAGTATATCTTTTTGTTGAGCAATTATAAATGCTGGCTTTCATTGAGAGATAATAAAAGTAGAAAAAAGAAAAAGATAGAATTCTATTTTCTTCCTTTTTCTATTTTTATTGTGAGAATTTAAAGCTAGTAGATGAGAGATGGAAGAAAGAAAAAGAGTTATCGATGCGAGCATCGATTAACCAGTCAATTTATTCGAGTGTCTTAATAATACAAAGTCTACCATGACACTTATTTATTTGCTTTCTGTAAAGTCCTGGTCACAATGTTTATATAGTACAAGAGTAGTAAAATAAGAAAGCAATATTCATAGAGATCGAGAGAAATAAGTGCTAAAGTAAGAAAGGCGGGAGAGAACTAATCAGGTTGAAGAAAAGGGCAGGAGATTATTTTATCAAGAATAGCGAACTCTTTGTAAGATCGATAGTCCCGTTTCAAAATTTTTTACTTTCTTTATGATTTCTATCCCTCCTTTTCTCTTCCCTTTCCCTCTCTCTCTCTATCTTTCTCTCATTTGTACCATAGTGTTCCTTTCTCTCTCCAATTTCTTGTCTTCTTCCAATTGACAGATATCCTTCTTTCTTTCTCATGTAACATATAGCTCATCCTTTTTTAATCAACGAACACCGTGCATATGTTCATCCTTGTCGTCCGTATCATAGAAACAAGACTGTGGTAGAGTCTGACCAATCAGAACGAAGCTTTCTTAGTGCCTGCCGATCAATGCGGAACCCCACTGTACCGACATGTACAGCATGCCAACGTTTCGTCGGAGGACCCAGCCCAACGAAACTTCACGAACCGGAGGAAAACACCGATCGTACAATCTCTATCTATGACAAAATGCAGCCGCCATGACATTTTGTATTGGAAACCGGACACGATTTCCCGATAACACTGAGAACTTTCGTGAAAAAAGGGTCTTTAACGCACATATCTTGATAATATTTGAAACTATCCAGTTACTACAATTATTTCTTTTAGCTCTATTTACATTTTTGTATAATACAAGCTAATTTTGTTTTATTTTAACCGTTTTTATATTTCTTGATCAATTTATATTTGTTGCATATACATATACAAATATAGATAT
Organism: Solenopsis fugax; assembly: GCA_003595255.1. Lineage (NCBI taxonomy): Eukaryota > Metazoa > Arthropoda > Insecta > Hymenoptera > Formicidae > Solenopsis > Solenopsis fugax. The sequence goes on along the minus strand of QKQZ01054779.1, from coordinate 19,359 downwards.
ATATATTTATATATTCAACATTATATTTAAGGAAAATTTAATTGTTTGTTTCCACTTATATCTGTTTTAATCTACATTCCTGAATTAATCTCCAATAGTTTAAAGTATTTTCAAACAAGTATCCTTATTTGCGAGTATTAAATACCTCGAGCAAGTTGTATAGCAAGCAGAATTCTTCGGTTCAATCCAATTTCAAGCAAGAATATCTTTTACATCAGGGATTAAAATGGAATTACTCTTCTTACTCTTTCAGTTTAATTAAACAGAGGTTTCTGAAGTGACCAACTCTTTCCTGAATGTTGCAAACTAATTTCAACTTCTCAAGTCTTTCTGGTTCCACACACAATTCGGATTAAATGTAGTTTAGTATGATGAACTTTCTTTACACACGACGGGATTTATTATATTAAATTTTTTTACTCCTCTCTCAAATATTTCTACTGTTTAATTTTTTTCATTTATCTCAAAGATCTATCGAAGAAACGATCATTTCTATCTTATAAAGTAATTTCCGTAGTGCTATCTTCGTATCTTATATCGAAAAAGTATTTTCGATCTAAAGAAAATGCTGCGTAAAGGGATATACTCCATTCGCTGTTTCTGTCAGTGATCTACATAGAGACAAACCGTTAACTCCCTCCTTTCCTCCCTCCCTCCCTCCTTCCTTCTCTCTTCCTTCTCTCAGCTCCTTGACCTATCTATCTTAAAGATATATAGTTGTCTTCTTCTGGGTTGTGAGATCCTTTCATAACAAGCCGAAGGCTCGTATCTTACGGTTAATAACCAGTTTCGTTAGTCATAAAAATTGATCTTTCTTGTTACATCAAGTTTCTTTTTGCGCAGCACTTAGCTTTCGTTTTTCATTTATCATTATTCGAGCATTTTAACTGTGAGACGTTGATCTCATTGTATTATAAATTATCTATCTTTAGAATTTATTTTTATTTTACAAAGACAAAATATTTGTACATTTTACACTAGTATTTGAAGACAGAATATTAGAGCTTCCGGAATTATATTTAAAAGTACTGAGTGAGAAATAAAATTAATTTCTAAACAATAATTTCTAATATTTTGTGTATGTGTTTGTTCAGAAATGGCGGACTGAAAGTTTCGCACATCGCAATAAAATATCACGTCGAACTATGACGAATCGTGAGGGGAAAGGTGAAAGCTTTGTCGCGTACATATACTAAACGTAGCGACATGAACCCGCTAGTCCCTAGCTTTTTAGTATTGCTAGAACGTTTCTTTGTTATATGCTCTTCCATTCTCCGCCTCATGTTTTATGTTTATCCGGTCTAGCATCGGATTGGCATAAACCGTCAGATTACGCCGAGAATTCTACCAAGATTACCAAAAATAAGGTTGCCGAGTTACACATGAACACTCAGAATTCCCACGCGACACCCCAGTTTTTCTGTTACATTACGAAGCGAAATAGAAAATTACGATTTTCGTACAATATATAATAGCATTCATTTCTTTTTCGACAATAATTACAAAACTCAAAACATACTGTTACATGCAGCATTATACGTGCATCAAAAATGAGAAATTAATTTATAATTTCAAGAACTTTTTGTCATATTGTAACTTAATAATAAAGATACTATTTCAACAATTACATAAATTTTTGTCAACTAAAGTATTAATTGGCTGTTTAAATGGTAGCCAACTTTAATCTTTTTTTTTCATCCCCCCCTTTCCGCTTAAGAAAAAAGGTTTTGACTCACCCATAAGATGCTAAGTCGCCAAATTGTTGTTATTCCCCATATCTGAAACAATTAAATAACATTATGCATTCAACATTTTTACTTGAAACTGTATGCAAATATAGAATATTTATTTTGGACTACAATTTTAGAGTTTTGCTGAATATACCTGACCTATTATTACTTATACATCTTAAAAACATCAAACAAATGGAATGTGATGCTTTTTATTATAGTTTACTATAAAACATTACAATATGTTATAGATTTATATAATATATATGAGATTTTAATTCAAATAGTTTTTTAGATGTTGCATGTAAATTTAAAGTCTCGTAAAGAGAGAGGCAAGAGAACTTACGTTAACCTCGTACATTTGTCAAGTTCACTGACTATAACGCACTTTTATTACTATGACATGAATCAAGAACAAAGATCATTATGTATCACAATGAGTTATCACAATCGCAGACTTTTATCAGCCAGTTTCGCTTAGCGAGCACACGTGTAGCCTGATACAAATGCAGAAGTTAGACACGCTTCGGCTTGCCAGTAAGTTTCACGGGGTTTCACATGATCATCCTACCTGTTTAGTGTCACTCGTCCCCACTCGACTACAAAGTGATCGTGATCAGCGGCCTACCGCTGTTCCCGCGAATCATGTTTTTCGTTCGATTACCTGGATGCCCAGCCGCGATGCATTGTAATCGGGCAACATTCTTAAGCCACGGTCAAGGCGGGGCACCACCCGTGGTCAAAAACTGCATTAACGAAGCTGTTTCCAGCTCTCAATCGTTCACACGGCGGATTTTCAGTCTGTCTATTGCTTTTACAACACCATACGGCCACACTTTTCGAAATTATTTGTGTCGCGCGTAACTACAAGTCATCATAAGTCATCATCGTAAGTCGTCATAATTCTATCTAATTGAGAAAGTTTTAAACGAATGAGGAATAATGTTAACAGTGATAGTAGTTGAGGTGAAAAAAGTGAAACGCCCGATTTCGATGAAGAGGGCAATGGCAGAGCTACATGACACCGTTACATGACATTGCTCACGAATACAATGTGCGCTCACGTATAAATAATAAGGCAATTTGTATGAAGCGCGTATGTTAGGCTTTGCTGGACACGAGCAGTTCGCTTTATTCTATGACTTTTAATTGAAATTGCGTTTTTCTTATAATATAGCTTCTAGAATTAAAATTGAACACTTAAAAGTGATAATTCTTGACACAGAGCAATGTAATAACTACAACATTTCTCTATAAAACTTGACAAGATACATTCTTCTAAACATTGATTTTTAATATATAAATATACTTCCATTACTATGTCAAAAACACATTGTTTCAACATTATAAAATAAATATTTACATTTAATTTTAATATAACAAACTTAAGCCAATGAAAGAGAATTCGTGAAAGGAACGGAAACTTGTCCTAGAAACTTTGCAACACAAAGCAAAATGAATGAGAATCATGGTGATAGGAAATGAGATTGAACTGGTCTCGCAACATTAATTCCTTCGTACTGGATAACTGAAACGATTTGATCGTCAGATTGGGCACGCGCACGCATTATCCTTTTCGCTCTACATCGCGGGTTGTGCTTTCTATTTTGTATTTTTGCAATCACGCCTCATAATTTTCAATCGTAGCCACTGAAAGTTCAGACTGTTAAAGATACTTGTGATTTATTGTACAAGCTATTGATTCACTATATAGAGTCAGTGTGTTTCTATTGATCTTACTCTTTATCTTCTATTAACATATGTACAAAATCGAAAAGATATACACGTTAATATAAAATCAGCTCGTATGAATTTAAAAACAATTTGAATAATGTAAGTGAGACCAATAAAAAACGAGCAATGATTTCGAAAAATTATTATCAAGCTGATTATAAAAAAATCGAAGACTCGAATAATTTGTAATTTATATTTCTTATGCAACTACAGTTTATATATTACGTTTTAATAGCTTTCGGATCCTTTCTTTAAAATATTTTTTATCTGTGTATAAGCTTTTATAATAATATGCATATATAAATTGAATTTACATAAATTAGATATATAAATTTATATAAATTCAAATTATATAATTCATATAAATTAAATTTACATTTCCACAATTTATAATGCTCATTCCCTTTATCTCGTCACAAAGTATTTGAGAATTTCTATTTTTTATTTGATTTCGATTGAAATATATGTTTCAGTAGTTCAATTGTTCCGCATAGGCTTTTGTAATATTCAAGTTTGACTTTTAGTGGCACTGCCATTCAATTATCGTTGGCTCTTACTGATAAGAGCCAACCTATAAAAACAATTGAATCAAGAGCACAATCATGTGATTGCATTTATGCTATCACAGAGCACTGATAATTTACGATTACTACGGACAAACATATTGTCTACCGTTTGTGGCTTGCACGCCTTAATATAGAAGCCGTCCTATAAATCTAAGCTCCAACTGGTTTCGATAAATGAATATAATAACTTTACCATAAACCTACAGTCTTAATTCTGTTTTCTTCTGCATATATTTATACTAATAAAGTATTTAAAAAAACAAAATCTTAAGAAGTTGCAGATGCTTTAATTAAAACAATATTTTTAAAATTAAAATTGCTATTATTAAAATGATTTTTAAAAGTTTTAGTCTTTATAAATATTTAGTTACATTATAACTCTTTATTTATGGTAGCAATATATATATTTATTGAAGCTGTATTTACATATATTATGTTTCTATGGCTAAAAACTGAAGTTTACACAAATTGTACTAGCTAGATCTTGTTTTATACGTAACTTCATTTCTTATACATTTATTCAGTTATGCAAATACAAAAATAATCATTTTTTACGTAATTATTGACTGCATGGGAAAACATTGACGTCGTCCCACGCTATCCTTGTCAGACTCGTGGGACCAGAAACTATTCGTTACTCTTTTTTTCTCAGCGCAGTCCGATGGAAGCTTAGCTTTCTAAGAAACACACGCCACTTTGATATACCACTTGACATATTTAGCTCCGCGGTCGTACCGGCGTAGTAACACATACCGGCAATTCTTTTACCGACATGTTTCGCTTTATACCCCTACGAAAGTGCACGCGCCGCTTTACAGCTTAAGGAATTTTCCCGAGGAGACGCGGCGCGAAAAGGCTGGGTATAGTAATGTTATAGTACGAGTGCATCTAAGTGGACAACTTTCACATTCACGGAGGATACGCGTGAATACACAAAACTCTAAATGCAAGATGTATGAAAAAAAAAAAAAAACAAATGTGCCGCGAGAAATACCGTCTGCTTAGATGTGGTGAATTATTTTAAAAATTCTATTCCTCAAAATTCAGTCAGAATTCCTATATAATTACGATTAAAATTATAAAAATTTACTCGTCGCAATTACATAATAATATTGTGTAACGATTATGTAATCAACATACAATTTGTATAATGATTATACAAATATCTAACGAAAGAAATTTAATAAGTTAGATTTCTAATGATACTCTCCACAACATTTTTAGATTTCAGAATTGAAAGATGTCTCATGATCTAAAATTTGATCATAAAACATCGTTCTTTTGAAGGACGTAATATTTTTTTTCAAAAATATGTCTTGAAATAATCTTAAATGCACAAAAATATTCTGAACGGGCAAATCCTTAACTTTACACGGCTGATGCTTTGCATAACTCCGCAGAGTGTATTAAACCCGCCACGGGCAAGAGTACATCACACATTCATCCACAAGTGTGTGCTTTACTTTCGGATACATGTGCAGCGACGTGAGTCAGACTAGATGTACCTCGTCGTGGCTTTACGAGAGAAGTTTCGGTTTTTCATGTATTCAACAAAGCAAGATACACAGGGTGTCTTTGCAAAAAAGGGTCTCGGAGCATAGAATCGAATATTTGAAACTGAGACCAAAAAGGACATTGAAATACAGAACTGTTTCCATTTTTTATATCAGAATTCCGAGATGCAAGTTGACACAGCAGTTCATTATTTCTCGAGATGTCGTAACTTTGTTATCTTTGCAGATAAAATTATTTGAATAATCGTCATTCGTTATTTCCCTTGTTTGTTACATTATGCAGATGATTGTATCTTTCTGTTATTTAAAATTTACGAAAAAGTTAGTGATATATTCCTCATGTAGCGACAGTTCTTGAAGATTAAATCAAGAAATACGAGTCTTAAGACACACCGGATACATAGGAATGGTTCTTCAGTGTTTACAGGTCGAGCCACGATGCTCCATACTCTCGAGTACCTTCGGCCGTGTACTATGTCGAGATGCACCCATCAAGGCAACTCAATCGCTTTCCATCCCCACTCACTCGCTTCACCTGCCTCCCGTCTTGGAAGTAGATATCGCGCACCAAGAAAACAAAGTAGTAGACGTGAGTGAGGTAGTGGAAAGGAAATCGAGAGCCTAACCTAGTCGAAAGTATGGAAAAAACGTATGGGCGGCCATGGCTGAACTGAAACAGACGCCGCCATGTCCCCCGTTTCGTTTCCCAGCGTTACTTGAACATCGCGACTAGTCCTTTCAGTTTATTTGGTGTCTTCTTGAGGATCTTTGTTGTCTTCTCAAGACACGGACTGACCAAACAAACATCGCAAAATCTTGTTTATTTACAATTTTCCTCAATGTTACTAATCTCATGAGCGAAATGGACTCAAATGTAAATCAAATTTTTTGGTCGAAACAAATATTTATTAGTGAAAATACTTTTTAATATAAACATTATATCCTAATTTGACCGGGAAGTGTATCAACACATTGAAATAACGAGAAGGCTATACCGGTCGAAAGCAGATCTTCGTGCTCAATAATTTTCTAGGTGAATTTACAAACATCTTGGGGAATTTTATAAAAGTTTGTAAATTCACTTAGAAAATTATTGAGCACCAAGATCTGCTTTCGAACGATATAGCTTTCTCGTTATTTAAATGTGTTGAAATTATTTTCTGTTTACAATATTTAATATATGCTTGCTTATACATCCATTTGATGATATATCCAGAAATGTCTTTCGATGTCTTTTATTATGCTAATCAAACAATCATGTTTCACTTTCCTCCCTATTCCGGACAGTTAAAATATCCATATTCTGTGTCTATCATCTACTCCTCTCTGACATCGACGTAACACATCTAGCAATGATTCAATTGCTTGCGTGTCGTGTGTTATAGTATCTATAAATTCTTCGCACGACGTATTATGCGAACATTAAGACATTCTGCAGTATTTTATCGCGATGTTCTAACGCTCGTATCACGGTTTTATATTGCATAGAACTGCGAGGTAGCGTGGACCGATAATTATTTAAGCTACGCATGATCTATGATTATGAAGATGTATAAAGTTTCAAGCTGCAAACGGGCAGTAAGTTTTGTTCATATACACGCAGGTTCGTGCGCACGAAAGGAACGATACGCCGAACCGTAAGACGCATATACGCGCACGTGCAATGCCTACATGTGGGTGCCGTGATCCTTATCGTAAAATGAAAAATTGCTGCCACACGAAGGTTTCATTAGCGTTCCCTTATCCGGAGTATATTTTACATAGAGCCACATCTAACACCTATTTACATAAAAAGGCGAAGAGAACTGCGTTATCTTATATTTTCGAATAATAGAAAACGTATGATTATCGTTAAAAACATAACGATAAGAATCAAATCGATCTTATGATCCACGCCAAGATTGCAGTTGTAATAAGCGTGAAAAATATTGAAAAGGGTGAAACAGAAGGGCTTCTGTCAAAGGCTTCGCACAAGGAGAACTCGAAAACGGAGGAATGCACCCAACGAAGAAAACTGTTAGAGAAAATCGATATTACACGATAGGTTTGACCTAGTTTTCACGACTTGAGCATCAACGAGTTAACAAGACGCGCGCTAAATGTCAAAATCCGTGCTCGGTAGACGATAATCACGTCCTTTCTTTCCGAGAGCCTTTCCTTAACACCTCCATTATTTCCGCGTCTCGGCAAACAGCGTGAAAATACTGTCGGCCGACAGACACCACGGGGAAATAAATCGGGCGATGTAATAAACGCCGGGAACGCGCTAAACTTTCATCATTCCGTTCTCTCTATCCTTCCCTCCCTATCTCTTCCCGCGAATAGTCTGTATAATTCCTCGAAATATTTTTCGTACGTCGTGAAAATAACGGCTGATCGAGCTCTCTCTCTTTTTCTTTTTTTTTTTTTACAGTGCATTTCATGCATTCCAGCCGAATTCTGGGCGTGCGAGAGAAACGATCGTTGGCAGAGACGCGTAGACGCGTACACAGCGCGCGCGCGCGCTGTATTACGGCGAGCTGGGCCGGGGTACGCGGTCGACGCGCATGCACGCCGGCATCGAAATTTTCGCCCGTCGACCGACGTCGCCGTCATATATACGCTGTTTATACAGTACACCGTCACACCGGGAGCGCCGAATAATATTCCTCGTCCGCGCGGACAACGGCGGCTGCGGGCGCTATGCAACAACTGCATGAAAGTAAATTGGGGTAATCAAGCGGGCGCGTATGGAGAACGCCCGGCAATCTCACGCAATATTGCGCATGCAAAGTTTATAAATTCGGAATCTACCCGCCGGCTGTACTCTCTGTGCGACAAAAATATACACGCGCGCGCGCGCACACACGCGCACACACACGCAAATGTACGGTAGAATGAGAGGTCTAACCGAGTATATCGATCCCACTGCACACGGAACGCTTTTTCCGCTCCACTGTAGTAGAAAATGTAGAATTTGCCTCGCCGTGGTCCATTTTGTTCTAGAGAGGAGGCACGAATATCTTTTTATCCAATTTATATTCTAATACCTTGCTTACTTTTCATCGAAATAGGAACCAAGAACTCTCTTTCTTGTACCGTTAGCATTTATTTTCAAATAATGTGCATAATGGTTTCCTTTAAATACTGATTTATTCTGTGTGTACAATCTAATCAAATATTCCTCATGATTAATTACATAGCCTTCCACAAAACTTTTGTTTATCACCACATCGATTTTATCTGAGAATATATTGTATTAAGTTTACATTTATATTTTATTAATATTCTACACTTTGTCAAAATAGTTGACAGTAGAAATATTTCAATTTAAAAAATTTATCTAGCATAGTACAAATTAATGTAAAAATAATTCGAATTTTATATGCGTCTCATCAAACTTTCTCATATCAGAACGCGAATCTCTTCTTATTTCAGAATGCGATAGAGACGGTTCTAAAAAAACTTATTACGGTCAGGTGATTGGAAATGTGTATGGACGTAAGAATCAGAGGTCTTTCAATACTAGAGATGGCTCCAACGACAAAATGCTGGGACCCTATTTTCTGTAAAGATCAGAGCACATCCCGGGGGTATTCCGGCCAGGATCAAATCTTATAGTCTCAGAGATATGATATTTCAGATATATAAATATTGTCATCCTCCTGTTCATATTGCCGCAAGTATATAGCAAAGAATAACAAGAATAACAAGAATAAAACATAATGAATAAAGTATTAAGGTAGCTTTTATAAAAAATTAGATTGTGCGTATTTTTCATATTTTTTTTTAAATTACATGTATATTTATTAATATTGTAATTTAAACATGTATATTTATATAATATAAAAATCTGGACTCGTGAAATTGTCAAAAACACGAAACAAAAACGGCAAATGCGAGTCAAGCGCGGTTAACGATGCGCAATAAGTAACAACAAAAGGTTATATGTTACATCAACTTTACTAATAATGTATATTTATTTAATATTGTAATTGGGTATTGTTTATAGTCGCCAGTGATGAAATAATAAATAATCCAAAATTTAGTCAACTTGAATTATGGATTGTTTATTGTAATTTAAATATAGTTATCAAAACAAATAAATAATGTTATAATAAATAATAAATAAACAACGTTAAATAAATCCGAAGAAATCACCTATTTTATAAATGAATTGTTTTTATATATATTATAACAAAATATTTATTAATACATTATTATAATATTAGTTTTGCAAATCTACTATGCATCCTTCTTATTGTCCAAAAAAATGTAGACTGATTTACAATTCAAGAAATTCTGGCCAAACATCTTTTTTGGTTTGACAAAAAAAAGGTAGATGCCCAGTAGGACTAAATAAACCTGAACCACTTGAGAATGCGGTAGCTACTGGATAACTAAAGCAAATAGAACAAAAACAGCAGAACTCCAAGAGAAGAATACCTGGCTGAGGTGGGTGCGACGAGAAAAAAATGAGGTAGGAAGTTAGCACAATATCCTATAGCACAAAAATACCTGCATTCGATCTTAAAAATATCTCCTGTTGTGCCATTTGATACCGTTAGGTCAATAAAACCTCACCTTTTTTGCAGCAGGGAGAGAGAACGCTAGAAAAAAATCATCTCGCGCGAAAATCTCAAGATGGTGCGTTCCTCGAGTTCTACTTTATTTCAAAACTTTCGGCACACATTGCAAAGATACGAGGGAAACGACGAGGGAGAAAACCCTTACTCAAAGAACACGTAAGTGAACATTAACATTTAATCTTTCGAGTATTAAACGTCAAAGAAGATTCATTTAGGTTGACGCAGCTGTTCGCAATAGTTTTCTTCCATCCGTATAGAATATAGAACTTTTATTTTTCTACAAAAGTCTATATACTCTGGGGCTCATGTTTCCTTGCTTAAGTATCATTTGATATTTCACACAATTTTAATGTATTCAATATTTTCATCAGTTAAACTTAAATTAGAAAATAAAAAAAAAATAATTGTCTGTATAAATTGGATGAAGTTACTTAAGAAAAATATAATATATCGGCAATCTTACCCGGAGATAACGAAAGAACGGACCAAATTTGCTGATTCCGATGTCATCCACGGTGATTATTGAATAAGTTTATGGCAACTAAGTAGGTGAAAGAGAAAGAAGTTAAATTAAAAAAAAATCCAGATCTGATCCGATATCCGATGTCTATCGATGTCGTCTAAGTCATCACTGCGACGGATTGTGTCGAGCAAGCAGTTTTTATACGCCAGCTACTCTCAGTGTAAGCTTTATTGCAGCTAGTTATGGACTGTTATGTCGCCTTATCGGATGGCAATGAGAGCATACTTTCATGTTCGAAAAATATGCTCCCTATATATCGGTATCATTAATTAATTATATAGAGAACGAAGGCTTTTAAAAATTTTCGGTTAAAAAATCTTAAATGTTTATAAAGAAATCTCTATTAAATATATAATTCATTAATCTACATATATATTAAGAATGATTATTTTAGTATCGGTGTCATATATAAACATACATAATTATAATATATAATTCCTTTCAATAAGTTTATATACACGAAAAGAGCTTTTCGAAATATCAAGATATAAAGTAGAAAATAACTTTGTTGAACCATAAAAATAATTACGTAAGACGCTTAAGCATGATGAGCGATGCTATAAAAAATTTTGACATTATTTTAACAACTGATTAGAACATTCTACATTATTTTGATAGTCTAATAATAATTATTTTGAATCTATATGTAGCTAAACTTTTAGATATTTCAGCAAAACCGTGCACCCTTCCGTGTATGCATTCGAATACAGTCTATATTTATTGTTCTATTAATAATTATACTACTAGTACTCAATTACGTTATTGTATGATAATTATAACAGAGTTAATCCTATTTTTAAATTAAATTATAAATTATTATAACCCTAGTAATAAAATCAAATTATAATAATTTTAAAATGTATACAATATAAAAAGAGAAATTAATAGTTGCAGTAATTACATAATTTAATAAGTCTAGCGTAATAAAGATTTTTTGTTATCAAATTAATATTTTCAGTAACAAAATTTCTGAACGCACAATACATGGATGAAGGTACAATTGTTAATAGCGAGTCGAGCGATAACATCGACACGTGGATATTGATGGTTTAGTAATCGTATATACCTGCACGCTCTACTAATCGAAACACAGTAGCCTTCGCGCCTCCGCGCTGTATGAAGTAATTTCTTATCGAATCCAAAACACAATTTAATTAAATTCGGTTGGTTACGCCTTCTCCCTACCATCACCGGCCACCCCCGCCTGCATTCCCTGTAAGGCTCCGAGCTCCGGTAAGGCCGTAAATGCCACGTGTTCCTGGATACAACTGACTACGTGTGTTCCCGTTAAAAACGTCTATGAGTGGCTTTTACGATCACGATGACCCGCTAACCTCAAGATAAGGGAACGGTGGCGCGATCGAGCCGGCTTTTTCAATTTGCAGATTAATTGATTGCAATTTTTTTAATAGCAAAGGTTTAAAGCCGCGTGTTTTTCTGTGTCAGTTATTTCATTGTCGTGTCACACAAATACAACACCAATGCGCGTTTCTTTACGTCGCTATAAATATGAAGAGAATTCTTTCTCTCTTCCAAATAGGCGAGAAGGTCGCTGGATGCTTCTCAATCGCGGTACTTCCCAACTTCGCGTAGTAAAAATACGCTAGACACGCCACGGTTGCTACCAAAATATCGGACCTGGTAGGGAACAAAGTAGAGTTCTTAGTCGCAAATAGTCGTAACGAGGATGACGGGACGAGGTCTGACTCGCAAAAATGTATTAGATCATTTATGTACGGGTAGAATTCTCTTCGTACTTTGTGGAATTGGGAGATCTATGGCGGATTATTTTATCTCCCGTCCGTACTATCTCCGTCTTTTACGTCGGACTCGCCAATTTACAAATTACAAAAATCACCAGGGACCAAGTGCATCGAGTAACGTGCTAGAATAAATTTATTCCGTTCCGAACGGAACTTTATGGAGCAGTAAGAAATTTAATTAACATCCTGGACAGTTCCGTTTCTCTGCGACGTAAAGGAAATACGCTCGAGCGACAGCACGATATTTGCCGAGGGAACCTTTCATATCTCGTACTTTGTGGAAATTGGGATACGTTGGATCCCATCCACCTCCCCCTCGTATCCTCTTCTAGCCCCGCAACTCCCTGGACCGACGACAACTTCCCAGGACCAACCCCGAAAATGGCCGACGTACATTTGCTTCTACACGCTCCGTGATCTCTGTTCTCCGATCTGGAATTGACCCAACATCCCTCTGGGAAATAGAAAGCAATACCTGTCTCTCCGAATATGGCTGAGTGGCCCCGCCGAGCAGGAGAAATATAGAAGCGAGCGAAACGGAACGCGGTGAGAAAGGCAGAGGGAAAATGGAGAAACGTACCTTCACCTTTCGTAGATATTTTCGTCCATATTGCTCTAGCGGTTCACGGCACACAGATATTTCAAAGGTATGGTTGTATACAACGCGTCTGATATATGTTACGCCTATGTGACATGCATGACATAAATATGAAATACTCCGATCTTATTTATTATTACTTTGTGTCCAAGATAGTAACGATTACTCATCTCCAACACAATACCAATATTAAATCTAGTAGTAAATGAAAATTTAATGTGATTCATATTTTTCCAATAATTTTTATTTTATCTTCCTTTTTATTTTCTCTTTTTCCACAATAACCAATCAGAAGTTTTTATTAGTTTTGTACCTCCTAGAGCTTAGTTTCATTTAAATTTATAGTACTTTTTATCATCAAAAGTTGATAAAATATTGCACAAATAATTTAAATTATTTTTATACGATTCTTCTTGCTTTTTTCGTTTACTTGTGGCAAATATATATACTACTTTTTTCCTTCTGACTCATGTAGTACATAATACAATATACATGAAAGGTCAAAAGTAGAAACAGCAAAATGTCAAGAACCAGTAGAATGACATCCTTCTTTTATCCCATCTTTTTTTGTTATAAAATATCGTCTCTTAAATTATAAGCAATAATTCTTACTTGCGTGAAAACAAATATAAAATGTCTTTGGCAACAAAATCGCAAAATAAAAGTAAGATATCAATATTGACGTATAAGTTGATTTCAATAAAACATTTCAATAATTAATAAAATATTTAACATAATATTTTCATTTTATTTCGACATTTTATTTCGTCCAGAGAATAAGTCAAAGTTTTTCTTTCGCCGAATGACGAAAGGAAAATATTACTCTTGGCCACGTTCGCCACATCTACATCACGAGTTTCACGAGTCAGCTTGTTTACGGGCCAATTTCGTACGGATACAGGGTGCGCAAAAATACTGCTTTTTTTCTGAAAGTATAAGCATTCAAACTTACTGTTTTAACCTTCAACTTCTGAAATATCCCTTTGAAGCTCCTCGTGAGAACTATTACGTACAACTGTCACCATGCTTTATATATTACACAGATCTAAAAAAATACTTAAACAAATTTTAAAGTTCTTTTATAAAAAGTATGTCCAGTATCTTATTATTATGTATTATTAAAAGGACGATTTGTCAACTTTCTATTAATTTATTTTAAAATCAAATTAATATGTAAGAAATCGAAGAACGGTGATTTTCGCAGCACGAATATGGGAAAAAGGATTGCTTTTACATTTGCATTTCAAACGAAATAATCGCTATTATTTTATCTTAGCTAATCAAAACAATTTGTTCCACCTTTGATTCAAACGTCGATCATATCGATGATCAAAGCGTACAAATAAAGGTAGAAAGTGATACGCGTATAATGGGATTTCTCTCAACTCATTCGTAAAGGTCTACTCTCTGTTAATTGCTAATCAAAATTGTTTAATCTTTGATTAGTAAAATGTTATGTCTACACAGAAAAAAAATTAGTATCAAATCAACAATTCATTGTTTCATATATAAGCAAGAATATAAAATCTCCTTGGAAGTATTTATAATCTCAAAGAAATATAATTTGCTTACATAAAGAAATTTTGTTTCTTCATGTAAGCAAATTATGTCTGATCAAGATTATCAAATTCTTCCAAGAAGATTTTATATTCTTGCTTATATATGAAACAATGAATTGTTGATTTCATAGTCATTTTTTTCTGTGTACGATTGATGTAAAACTATTGATGTAAAAATATTTTAAATAGTGAATATTGTACACGAAATAGCATACATAAGATTCTACTCATATCGGTGCAACGCCATGCCTTACTCTTACAGAAATCGCAATCGAGAAATTCTCCGCAGCGAGTCTGATTTAGACGCCAGCCCCGCTCAAGTTTTTATTTCGTACTTCGATCCCGGCTACACTTCGGCTATCTCTGCCGCATACGTGACGGTGCGGTGATGAAGAAAAGCGTGGACAGGTATACCCACAGGTATTCGTATGTACGGGGTGTATCCCGTTCGTGTGCCCAGCTGCGCTTCGTGAAGACGTGTGTATTAGTGCCTGCGCAGAGGGCGGATATACCGGCGTCAGCAGGGGATCCGTGCTGCCATTTTATCCAAACGTGATCTCAGCCAAATACGAAAATTCGTACGTGCTGCGGTATATACCGTATCGTCGTCGTCGTCATCATCGACGTCGACGCTGGCTGATACGCCCGATACGCTCGATGAAGCGAGTGCACGAGAGAGCCGGGCGTGGGCAGTATCAGCCGGAAAATATTACGCGTAAGTATCGGTACTCGGGCGCCCACGCGGACCTCCGCCATCTCTTTGTGCACGGAAACGCTGATACTATGATAGAATAAACCTTGCGCGGCGAATTTGATACGCAAAATACCCGAGATGTTGTGAAAACAACAACGCGGATGTGCTGAAATATTTAAGCCACCCAACGTGACTCCATTGACCACGTTCAATATTATAATATTTAAATTCATTAGTTTTCAAATCATTCTGATTAAGACCTAATATTTAATCAAAATTGTTCATATAGTATTTTTCAATTTGAATAGCATTTAGATATTTTACGTCATTGAACAACGTTGGAGATTCGATATTTTCATGACAAAATTTACAAATTTAGAATCGTTATGATAATATGTATATATTTTATAATTTCTGTTCATTTAAATTCTACTTCTAAAATTAAAGTAAAAGAAAAGATTTTTTTTGTTGACTTCATGAAGCAGTGAGTTTATTTAAATTGCAATCCAAATTTAATGAAAAAGTTATTAAGTAAAAATCGATTTTAAATTAATCAAAAAATATGTTATGATGTTATATATTGCATTCAATAATGATGTGAGACGTTCGAATCCATACTAAATTTAAGAGTTAATAAGAGTGCATATGCATGGGTGTGTGTGTATGTGTATATATATGTACAGTGTTAAAAATCAGGAAAAAAATTTAATGGAAGCAAATTTCAAGCAGGTACATTAAAAGCATTTAATGTACATTTAATGTAAATTTAATATTATCAAAAGTGCACTAAATTTCATGCACATACTTTTCAGTTATAAATACATTAAATTTGCAATGATAGAAAATGATATAATATAAAATGCAATATACATATACCGAAAGAACGATTTTACTGAAATATGGATTTTAAAAATCATGTTAAACCATTAAAAAGATTATATTGAACGTTTAAAGTGTAGTTGCTAGAATGTCAAAACTTTTTGCAATAATATTATCACGCTACATAATTACGTTCTGCACTATACGTCCTACATAATTATTTTAATAGTCCGATATAAAATTATTTTTTGATCTATATCTATCAAAATTTTTAGATACTACAGTAAAACTGATCCATTTACATATACAATTTAAAGAACATTTATTGAAAGGATGTATAATATAAACAAACATCTTCTTACAAGATAGACATTCTCCGATATCTTTGCGATTGTTGAGTTTGTAAAGATCAGAAGAGCCGACATTGATAATCGTCAAAAATTTAGCCAAACTTCGTTCCCCAGCGTCCTTCCACAAATATCTCGTCGGCGTGCGGTTAATTAAACCTGTTAAACGCGATTAAGGCCTCCATTTTGTGCAAGCTTAATTAAATTTAATTGAAGAAAAAAAAAAAATTCCACGAGAGGAGAAGACCGCAATCAGTACAATTCTTGAATACGCGCGCTTCATCCTGAAGAGCCACGAAGATCCGAGTCATTCGGAGTATAGCAATGAAACAAATGTGCCCTGACGAGATTTGAAAGTATGCGAGCGTGGAGCTAATAAAGTACAAGCTCTTCGGGAGGTTCTGGAAATATTTTGGTCTCCGTTTCGGACATACCGCTGCTCTTCTCTTCCCTCTTTTTATCGCCACTTTGTAAACGCACCGTATGGAATTCCACATGGTTTGAAGAAACGACACATTATTTAGCTGAAGGTGAAGCTGAAAATGTATATATCTTCTAGTCAGTTCTTGTGTAAGTACGTCACATTACTTCGTGAGCTCGCGTGTTATCGCGTAGTTCTGCTGACCCCGTAATCACAATTTTTTCAGCCATAAATCACGACGCTCGCTATATCGCGGTTCAAGTATTTTTACACACGTCACGTTGCATGTAATTTATCTTATGAATTTTATGGTATTTTTAATTAATATCTGATCCGATGCACGCTTCCTTTTAAATGTTTTGTTACAATGCAAATTACTCGTAATGTTTGACATCTGTATATCTGTAATTATGTTAAAAATATTTATCTTGAGTTGCTTTAAAAATACAGAAAATATGTCAACGTATGTTTATAAATCCTTTATTGACAATAAAAAGAAAAAATTTCGATTATTTATTAATGCAAGTTGTATCGTATCAATAAAACGTGAGTAGTATATTTGCTACTTTGAATATAACATACATTGATACATATTTGGTGCTATTTTATTTGCCAAACATTATCATTATTGTATATTGTTTGTTTTTACTGTAATTAATATTAATGTGTTGCGTTTATGATGATTTTTATACATATTTCTGGCCGCACTATCAGCTATTTGGATCGCAAGCTGTCATGCAGTTTCATTGCTCTACGAAGATGATACTTTAACTAATAAATCGACAGTCCTTTTAAACGTATTTATAACGATCCTTCAACAATAAAGAAAGTAATTGAATAAAGAAGAGGAAAAGAAAGTCTTCCCCCCCCTCTTTTTCTCTCACTCCTCTTACATGTCAAATTTCTTATTTTGTACAAGTAAATATCTTTATTTTATTGAAAGATGGATATAAGAATAAAAATAAAAATGTAGATATAGATAGTATAACTAAATATAAATAATAATTACGTTAATTAGCGACCTGTCAATAATGATGCTTACAAGAAAATATATTTTGACATTGTTGACGCAGAGTTGACATTAGTTTGATTACGTGGATAAAACTTATCTAATTGATTTTGACATCATACCAAATATTAAATTTACTGATATTAATACAAACATACATTTACGATGTTCAGGTATAGAGGTACAGATCTAATATTCACTTTATGTACATATTAGATCACATTTAAAGACACAGATGTCCGATGTTAAGCAATAATGTTATGTATTTTACAATGTTTGCAATGTATACCAATATGTAATATATCATTAATTTTACCAAGAGAAAAATAATATAATAAACATTATTTATTAATTATTATTGGTATATTTTATATGTGTATCGTTTATGAAGATTAGTTATCATTCATCCCCATTAACGTTTTTATGCGAAAGCATTTTAAAAAAAATAACAAATCTGTGATTATTTGTGTTGATATTTAAAGTTGATCTATTAGAAATGTACGAAACTAAGAATTAAAACTTTCATATAAAGACACGTGTGCTATTAGCATTTCTCGTTTTTATGTTTATATAAACATGGCTAATAAAACGAAGTTAAACATATATTATCTTATTTGAAATTCAAAGCAATATTCAAAATAATATTCTTTTATTCTAAAATTTCAGCAGATTTGATTCACAAAAATTCATATTATACAAAATTTGCATTTAATTAATTTTATTTTTAGGCCAATAAAAAATGTTTATATTAATAAAAAATTTTGTTAAAATTGTATTTAGTTATACAATATAAAATGATTTAGATATAAAATATAGAAAAGATTTTAAGAAAGAGAAAAGACATATATATGATAGAAAATAAAAGCCTTGTCTATACACAAGATTGTAAATAGAAGACAATGTTAAAGAGCAAAATTAATAAGCTAGTACAAACAAGCTGTATCATTATCAAAGTAAGATTATAGTCAATGTTTTCTTTCCACGGCAATAAAAGAGGAGACTGAAAGAATAGGCGAATGACTTGCCTATAAATGTGTTCGCACCTAACAATTAGCTGGTATACGTCAGGGAGCACGTAATAAAGCAATGATCGTGTTTTACGAGGCAGTATATAACTCCACCAACAAACCACCCAACCGCAAACCTACCCCTTCTCTTGTTCCTCACCTAGCTTAACGTCGGACGGTCCGTCCGTCCAACACTTATCACGGAAAGAACGTTTTGTCCGTGTGCCGTAAAAGTAATGCCTTGCAAATTGCTAGGAATAGATTTCTTCCAGTGGCTACTTTCCTTAAATTCCAATTCCACATTGTTGATTGCCTTTTAAATATCAAAAATTGATTTCTAAACACATCATTAAAAATTTACTATCATAATTTTTTTAACTAATCCAGTCAAGCACACACTATCTTCATTATATAATAATATTATTTAAATCTTATATATCTTATAAATCTTAGGGGCTGCGCACAATAGGACAAATATTAAATATTAAATATTAAATATTAAATTTT
>QKQZ01054777.1:0-12557 GCA_003595255.1 Solenopsis fugax | reverse complement strand
CCCGAACCTTCACGAGCCTACGCGAGGACGGCCGAAGCGGGCACGACCGGCCGACCACGACCAACGCCTGTACACGGTTGTTAAATTATCTTCTCCGCGCTCTCTCCCAGCCTCTCTCGCTCTTTCTCCCTTCTTCCCATTCGGACCCGTCGTCGGTCCCTTCGGCTTCCTATCCCCCTTCTCTACGCGTCGCGCGCCTCATCTCCTTTTTCTTGACTCTTCACGCACTTGCGCGCACATACACATACACACGCATCCGCGCGCTCGTGCATGAGATCTCACGGAAGCTGGAATGACTATCGCTACACTCGGCGCTCTCGAGCCCCGGCTAGTTCTACGATAGGACCGGTATCTCGACTTAACCGACCAGTCATCCGAGGCAGCCAGTGTCTCTCAACGCGTCACCAACGCGACCGAATATTACGAATTACACCTGCGGTTTACCCCTGAAGATTATCCCAAAACGCGACACCTCTCGTGGTCCAGCTGCGCTGGTACCATCCACTTTCTGCGCTCACGACACTTCTCGAGAAAGCCTCATCACGTTGGGCACACACACGCACACGCACACACGCGAGGATCGTCGGCAGATGTTTTGCACCTTCGAGAAGAATAATCACGAATATTCTGCGCGCATTAAGAAACTGGAATATCTTCTAGTTATTAATTATCGGATGACCACTTTTCAAGATATATCTAGAAATGAAGATTATTTTAGGAACGGGAAGACATTTATATGGCGCTTAGAATTAATTTATGTACATCTATGTATCAGATGTATCTATAATTTCAAAGAGTCTATAGAATATCATAAAATACTGTGTAGGCGCCGATATATAATTGTTCACTTAACAATAAAGTTCATTAAACTACAGTAATGGTAATTAGATATTAAAAAGATTCATTTTTATTAGAGATTTCAACACAAAATTTTGAGTTATTTTGAAGCTTGAATTATAATTTTTTAGTGAAATGCCGCGGCTTGGTATCATTGGCGTCTTATTGTATACTCTAATGAAATCTTCCTTCGAGAAAGATAAATGAATCCAGTCAGCATGGGTCGGCTGTATTGTCGGTTGCCAGGCAGCCAAGGGTCCATAAAACTTTTTTGACGTTCCATAATACGGGGAACAAAGTCTTACCGCGATCGTAGATTCTTATCCGAAATAATATTGTCTAAATGTAAACGACATAATCAAAAGAAAGTACTTGAAATAAATAAAAATCCGGAAGCTCGATTTAAATAATTCTCGATACTTGAAACCGGGTACAAAAGCACGAAATATTTGCGTAAAAAAAAAATGATTGGCATCGAAGTAGCGTATCAAGTATATTTTTAGAAGTAAGTATTCCGCAGAAGCGCTAGAGCAAGGGAGGGTGCAAAAACTTGCCGTCCTTGAATTCTATCAGGACGCACATATGCAATTTCTATGGTTGTAACATATTTTGATGTAGGATCGACATGTTGATAGATGCCTAAAGATATCACTAAAATAATATCGGATAACGTATGCGATTTATCATAAATAATACTCGTAGAAAATAATAAAATATATTTTTCCATTTCTCTCCATATAGTTTTTCTTTTCTGATTAATAATCTCGATAATTATAAATTACTTATAACTAACTGTATGTAAAATTAATTTTTATATTACACAGACTAATCACGTTTCTAAGCGTAATAATAAATTATTTAGCTAAAGCGCTACTCGATGACTCGGCAATTAATGTGGAAATTTCCTGGATATAGCTCGGCTGTCCCTTAACAAGTTTTTCTTCCTCTATACTCTTCTCCTCGCTTTTGAGGTCCGTTACGGATAATGTATCTTCCTGAGATGATGTATCTGACACTTTAAAGGATGATTTTCTTAATAATTCTGACGCATCAAATCATTAAGATAAAAACATATTATAAAATAGCTTACAGTCGCTCTTAAGATCATTATCATCTTCTATCTCGCCCTTTTCGTAACTGAAATTTTCGTCCGAATTTTCTTCCTCGGTACCAAAGTGTATATACGACAACGTGCATACGAGCATTATGAAAAACAAATTTGTACCAATGCCCACAAAGGATGATAGAACTGGCCAATAAAACATCCAGTAACGTAATCCTGATAAGTGAGCATTTATCATGAGGTTGGCAGAATAGAACTCTATATGCCGTGATTGAATCTCAATAAAAATAACCGTTACTGGATGACTCTGAAATATTTGAAATCATATGTCAGTGTTAGATATCGCTTATAAAACTAAATTGTATCTTTTTAATTCTGCGGAGATTCTTACCTGATCCTCCTCGAAGTTACCAAATAATTCGAGAATAACATCTTGCTTCTCCTCAACGTTTCCAAAAATCATCATAGGTGAAAACGTGAGAGTTGTAAGTGTATGTAATAGTGTACTGCGATAATGCAGCATAGCTGATTTGCATGTGTGGTCCACGAGGTATCCATCTCGGCTCCGCAATTGCGCACAAACCATAAACATACCTTGAGATAAAAAATAAACTTTCTATGTAAAACATAAACATTCTTATGGAACACAATTGAAAGCTTTACCAAGTTCTTTGTTCGCTGGCGATTCTGGCATCTCTAGATGTAGATTTACTTTATATGGCTGGCCTACCATCAAAAGCTGCTGCTTCTTGGTAAGCTGCACGTTAGCCTGTGGAAAACTGCAAATTCCTTTCTTCTCGTCGCATGATCTGAATAAATGTCAAGATAATAAAAATAAATATTAAGATTTATATACATAAATTCTATTAAATTCAATTATTATTTAATATTGAATAATCTCATTTAATATTTAATACAATTGAATTTGTTATCTTTATCTTCTTCAGAGACAAACATTAAATATTACTAGATGCTCTACTGTAAAGTGGAGTTATATGTAGACAAATAAATTGTGTGTAATGGGAATCAATATAACACTCCTTTGAAGCTCATTAAAAGATTTGCTGTACTAGATGTTCTACTGTTATTTTATTAATATGATTATCTTGAAGATCCAGTAGTGAACTTTAGACTTTGGCAACTTTAGACTCCTTAGACTTTGACATCTTTGAAAAGCATTGACCACATTGAAAGAAAAAGTTACTTGATTTATATTATTGATAAATATATTATTAGTACAATGCAAATAACTGTTTTATATCAAGCCAGTAATATTTACTGCAAACAAGTAACATTCACTTGTTTGATATAAATTATTAATAACATATTTATGTGAATCAAATAATCCTTTTTTTTATCAGTGCACTGTCATGATCATGTTTTTGAACTGACACATAAAGTATAGAATTACAAGTGAAACTCACTTGAATTGTAAATGCACGGGACGCACGTATGACATGCTGGGCATGTAGGAGTAGTAAAAAACCGTATAAAGAAATATAGACAGCCAGACTATGAAGACAGTGCTAACGATAACAACACCACCGCGGAAAACCGTGTCTCTGGCAGATTGCACGCTCTGCCTGGTGGTTTTCCGCACGTTAAACCACTTCCTACCAATCTCATGTAGCAATCTCGAAATCAACATTTTGCTCGATTCAAATAACCGCACGACGAGATTTACGTATTTAGGAAACGTCAATTATGTGTTCGATAGCCGATGTTACATAACGACGAATTGAACACCTATCAAATTGTTAAATCTCTTCATAATCTCACTGTTGCCTTAATACGCGTGTCAGCCGGTGTTGTCTGAAATCGAAAAATCGTCAGGTGCGCGACCGCGTGAGATGAGGCGACTAAGGACAGCGAGTGGCGTCGACTCATGTGTCCGGCATCGTCAGCTGATAACGGGTCGAGTATCGCCGAGGCTGTATCAACGAGTTTTCGTACATCTCCACGGCGCTCGGAAGATCCGAAAGGTTATGTGCAAACGAATGTAAACATGATATGGCGAGCGCGTGAACCGCATCTGTATACAGTGGTGATTCTGTAGAGGTCGAAAATTCCCACCGAGCGTACTCTGATTCTTTCTTTTTCAGGAAAGGAACGGTTTCTATAGATGGCGTAAGGTACTTTGCGCTGCTTCGCGCCTCGGCAATTGTGCCAGTTAAAATAACAATTTGCAACACGTGGAATTTGTGAAATCACGATGTTCGGAATTTTATTTGAGCCTTTTATTGCGTTAAATTCTACAATATTTTATTAATCTATGAATTTTCAAATCTTTAGGCATAAAATTTTGAAAATTCTCTGATAAAAATTCTTTTTTATCAGTTTTGAAAATTTAATTAGTGTCACTTGATTACATTCTGCTTATATATCAACGATTTTTGAGAATTTTAATTTTATCGGAAGATTTTTTAATGTTGGTAATTACAGAATACTATTATGTATAGTCGATAATGTTCCTTTCAACTTTACTGACTGTAGACAATTATCTAAGCTTTTTAATTATAATTACCATATCAGATCTATAGAAATATAGAATTTATTAATTTACTTGCCAAAATCATTTTTTATAATATTCTAATATCGAGAAGTCAGTGAATTGAAATTTTTAAATCCGTTTTCAAATTGAAATTCAAGACAAAATTAATCTTTCTATTCAGAATTAGTACGTTGAAAAAAAAATTTTTTATGTCTAAGTAAATATATTTATTTTAACATTTACTTGACTTAAAAATATTTCCCAAGTTTATAAATAAATTATATTATACTAATTAATATTTGTTTAAATCAAGGAAATATTAAAATAAATATATTTACTTTTACATAAAAAACTTTTTTTTCAGTTGTATGTAGTTTTGAAATAATGCGTCCTAATTATTTCCAACCCTAAGTGATTATTTTACGATTTTTAATAAACCTTGAAACAATCCTTCGTTTTTTTTTTTTTAACATTTATATTTAATTTCAGGCAAGGATGTAGAAAGGAAAATGAGAAGCAGATGACATCTTCCTTGGATTCAAGGACGCAATTATTTGCGATAAGTCACGCATAAAAATTAGAAAGCGGCAATGACGCCACACGCGATTGTCTCTTTATTCAATTGTACATTATGCAGTAAGTGACGTACGCTATTTATTAAACTTTGCATTACTTTTTCTAATATTCTAATGTCGAGAATTCATTCAGCGAATTTAAATTTCTTAATCTGCGATTTACTATCATAGTGAACCATTTTTTTTAAATTTTATACTTTTTAATTTTTTTTAGAACACCTTTCAGAAATATTGAAAAAAATCATCTTTTCTAGAATTCTTTACATACATATGAATTTCCTGATCAGTTAACTGACGCTATTTTTTACGCTTAAGATCTCGCATCAACTACCATTGCTATCGTGATGATCCTTTAGATTCTCGGTCGCATCTGACATAATTATTTGATCCGTTGTTTTCATGTTATCGGGCGAATAGCAGCGAAACAGAAATTCCTCCTCCCGGAAATAATTTCGCAATTGATCCAGCTTCATGCAGTGCGCTTCTGCAAATTAAAACGATCAATATTATTGTAAGATACCTATTGCTTTTGCGACAAAGAGCAAAATCTAATATTCTAATATTAAGACAAATTTTTTTATAACGCTTCTAATCTTAGAACATGTTTGCAGATATGCTATTTGCCGTGGCGCAATATGTACTCACTGTGAAGGCTTGCGACACAATCCAATTCTCCACCAAAGTCCTTCGGCAGACATTCGGGCGATACATGAGAATATATGTCGGAGACATTACCCGTGTAAAGGTAAAGCTACGGTAAATGACGAAAGTTAAAGTCAACTTGTGAACCGCTGACGTGATCGCGCGCTGGATGCATAATGTCAGCGCATGTTTTTTCTTAACGTGTTTTTTCTTAACTATACGCAGAAATGCATATTTACGATGTATAAATGCATATGAGTCTAACAACGTTTTCGATTCGTATAATCTTGATCGGTTCGGATTCAAGACTAATTTACCAAATTAAATTAAAAATTGACAGTCAAGAAAAAGCAAAACCTGGCTATTACCTTGTGAAGGAAACATTTATCTATATGTAAAGAAAAATTTTTTAGAGTAAAGGATGTTTTTAGATTTCTAAAAATATAGATCGATTTTAGATGATCCTTTTATCAAAGTTGGTCGCGTGTATTACGTATCGGTCGAGAATTAGAAGTCAATTTACCATTTCGTAAAGCTCTCGTTTCATGAATGGTTTGATGAGCGCGAGCACCTTATCCATGAACCAGACCGCGTTCAGCACGTGAATGCCTTTGAGCCTCACCGGCATGCCTTCTTGCAGGTACTCGAAGAATCTGCGGATGCTGTTTATTGACAGTCTGGGCAAGTGACCGAGTCGCACACCGACCATGTCGAAAAGAAATATGTACCCCGGCGAGCAGCCATCTGTGTAGAGGCTCGCATCGATAGACATCAGCAGCAGCTTGATGCCGTCGTTGAACATGTACTGGGATGGCCGTGAATCCGCCAGTCGATGAAAAATTATCCGGTTACCGTTTCGATCGGGCTTGGGAAGCATCACAAATTCCCTACAGTAAGGTAAACTTTTTTTTATATATTATAGTATTGAATATAATATTTAATTATTTTAATAAAATATAGTATAAATATTTTATAGTATATTAAAAGTTTAGTAAGTGTTGTATTAAAAAAAAATGAAAGTAAAATAGAGTTTCTAGAAATACAGATGAGACATTAAAAGGAGAGTGTTGTGAAAAGACCTATTTTTCTATACTCGAGAAAAATAAAATAAAAATCATTTCTTATAGTTTCTGAGTAATTCAAAGGTGTTAATTAAAATTACGTCATATATAGTACAGTACAGAATATCTTCTAAAAGTATAAAATAGCTTATAAAAATGCTATATGAGAATACATAAAAAATTGAGTTTAAATCGGAGAAACGTGTCGCAGTCATTCGCGAGAAGACACTATACATGTTGGTGATTCACAGTGTGATATATCATATGTTTTGATGTTAAAAGTATGTCATAAAAATGCTGTATTTATTATTGAAAATATCAGATGGTCGTGCGTTTCATATCCTACATATGTTAATGATATCACACTGTGATATATATGTACATATATATATATATCATGTTTTGTGTTTAGAAC
Source organism: Solenopsis fugax (assembly GCA_003595255.1). NCBI lineage: Eukaryota > Metazoa > Arthropoda > Insecta > Hymenoptera > Formicidae > Solenopsis > Solenopsis fugax. Next base: position 5,473 of record QKQZ01054777.1, on the reverse strand, counting down.
TATAAATATTTCATAAAAATGTTATATAAGCGAAACTATCAGATGATCGTGCGTTTTGTAAGACGGTAACGTTTGAGACTGCTTCCTCGACCGCAATACAAGCGCACGAAAATTGTCCGTTGTGTCTGATATTTTCGTTAAAATGTATTTTTATAAGATATCTGCTTTTAATGTCAAAACATGATGTATCACATACATAATACATAACGACTCGTCTCGCGAATAACTGCGACGATACGCATTTTCCCAATTTAAATAAAAATAATTTTTTATGTATTCAAGTGACGTAATTTTAATTAGTATCATTGGATTTGCTCTTCAAAAACTCAAAGTAAGAAATGATGTCTATTTTACTTTTTCTGAGCTCAGCAAAACATATTCTTTTTTGTAACACAATTCTGCTTTTGTAACAACAAAGTTTTCGAATGGAGGAGATGAGAAGTAAAAAAATAATTTAGTTCGTTAACGCTGAGTATAAATGTTATTAGAATTTATCTTCATGGCTCCTACGAAATCAAAGAAAAACAAGAAAGCAAAAGTAGGAGGATTATTTTCGAACATATCAAGGCGCGATCGTCGGTACCAGATGGGACACGCCGTAGTTGCGACGTGGAAAAATTTCGGCGATAAAGATACCTAATGCGGCTGTATTAGGCGCAAGGTACTATTGGCAGGCGCACAATTTGTATGCACGATATGGAATAAAAGGCGAGACGGACTGAAAGAGAAGAAGAAGAATTGATCGAGGCAGAAATCGCTCTCCGTCCATGTTGCAATTATCGCATCGAAGGCATATCGAATAATATGTTTGTTAAAATGATTGTTTATTGAATTTGCATAAATGAACATTAAAGATTGTGTTTCAAGTTACCGCCGCGATTTCCCGTATCTGATGTAAGAACTGTACGTGTACAACACGGGACATAAAACTTCCCTTACGAAACGAAGCTTTCCTTTTATGTTACTTAATGTTTAGTATATTACGAAGATTTATTTAATTATTCAAGTGCGTACAAGGCTCTCAAGGAGTGTTGCAGATAGTCGAGGCTGGAATCCCTATTACTAAAAAATTCCGGGATCGTGGCTCGCATTCTGTAATAAACGTTCATGCATCGTTTCGTGGCCTCCATGTCGAAGTAACAACTGTGCGCAAACAATGCCAATTGCTCCTTGGGAATTCTCGGAAGATCTCGATTTTTCGCCCATTTTTGTAGGTTTTCCAAAAGCTCGTCTGTGATTTCTGGATATTTCTTCCGCGATTCGTCAATCGTGTGACCGAACTTCATCCTATAAAAAATAAATATAACTGTATAATCATCTTGTTAATTTTTTTGGATGGAACGATCTATTAAAATTAATAACATCTTCTTCTTAACACGCGAAATAACAAAACAAAGAAAGAGACGAAAATATCCAGAGCATAAACGTTTAACGACTGAAACGTGGTCCATAGGTTTTCCGCGTAATGAAACTTTCACCGCCAACGTAAGAACCGTCGCTTACGAATGGTTGGTATGTAATCTCACTTGAATGACATCATAGTAATTATTCTTGCGTATTCTCGGCGTTCGGATTAGAGTTAAAATTGTTTCTAGTATTTTCAAAATTATATGTTATATTTCAAAAATAGCATTGTAAAGTATAGAGTTCAAATTTGTTCAAATAGTGAGCCTGCCAAGATCACGTATTGCAAATTGTGTGTTACGTACGTGTTATATTGGCAGAACTCCGGCAGCAGCCGAGGATGCTGTCTCATAATGTAACTTTTGCGTGAACAATTTGGGACATGAATAAGAGTTTTATGAATGAAAATTTAAAAATGCAAATGCAAAATATTTTTGTGTCTCTAATTAACTTTTTCATAATTTTAATTCTAATTTGAGTTACACAGAAATTATTTTTTTACCTGAAGAAAATTATTTTTTTACCTGAAGAAAGGAATGTTGTCGAAGATCGTGCTTGAAATCGGTTTCTTCACCAGGCTTAATTAATCACGATACCGCACAGAATTCAATTTGTTTTTATTTTTCAGGAAAGCGATACTGTTGCTTGTGGAGAGTTTTACTGGTTTAAACAAAATAATTAAAGTCAATTAACAAAACACTTTAAAATGTAACGATAAAAATGATGTCGAAATTATTTCGAATGTTTAAGAGTTAAAATTGCTATCGCGATCACTTATTATTACAATCGCCAGTTCATGCGATAATATACGCGAAATGCATTTATAGTGGCCGTTTTCGAGATTATTCGGAATTGAGCGAAGCGCGCAGAGTATTGATTGGACCGAAGACGAGACGTTGAATTTTGTTTGAACTGAGATCAATATTGATATTTATGGTTGGAGATTATCGACTTTCTTTTTATACACGAATTGTTTGCTCGAAGGAGACTGTCTATGGACGTGACGATAGTAAACGAGAACAACAGAGAAGCGAGACTCTAACAACCGAATTAGTGATACAATTTAAATTATTAATATTTGTTATGCGTATCGACCAGATACTGATAATTTGATAACACTTATGCAGACTTTTGCAGTTAGTTCTCTTATTTTCTAATGTACACTAATTTAAGTCGCGTTTAATAAATTATTCAGCGTATTTATATGTGTAAAAAGATGTATAAGTTTTTAACATATACATTTTTTTGTGAATAATCAAATAGTTGATTACACCCGACGAGAAATACGCGCGTTCCTGCACACTGCGGAGTATACGTTCGGCGATTGAACTGCGCGCGACTGCAATTTGCGCAGTCCTTTAACTCGCGTCGACGCGACGGTTGCGTTGGATCATTGCAGTAACTCGCGCATGGTAAAGAAAAATACTCCCGCTTATGTGTGCATTAGAACCGGTTGCGTTACGATGTTATGTAATGAAGAAATAAGAGGAGCAATATCAGCATAGGCGGTCACTGCAAAGATCCTGAAACCGATAAGGCGAAACGTAGAAATAATAGGGATGTCCTTTTAATTAAAAATAGAAATATTCCCCTACTAGAGAAAGAGATATACGCTCTTACTTATTCATATAATATTTATTTTAAAATATAATACAGAGTAGAGAAACAGTTGAAACTAACACCTAAAAGTCTATTAAATTGAAATAGCTTTATTTCTGGCAAATGAATGAAATATTTCAAGTTATTTTGTTTGCAGGCTGTACAGGCTCGGGAAGAAATTTGTGACACGCAACTCACATGCTGGAGCCTATGATTATGATCACTATGATCATCGAGAAACGTTTCATGAAGAATGAAAAATGTGAAAGGGAAAGCGTACGTCGAGATTGGCGAATATCCACGAATGTACAAACTTGTTTAAAATTGCATGATCGGCACAACGCGGGGCGAAAATTTTTCTTGCTAGTAAACTGTAAGTATTCACGTATAATAATTGAAATTATTGGAATTTTATTTATTTTTACAAATAAATTTTACGAGAATCACTGGGGAAATATTGATTTATTATATTTGAAAAGATAGTATCTTCTGTTTAAAAGTATAATACGTCTCACGCGACGTTTCTAATTGTTGATCAGTAAACGTTTGAAGTGACGATGAAGCGATGCTGATTGAGCTCGTTTGATTGAGGGCGAATCGCGCGGTCTGGCGATCGATTCGAGCGTCAAATTACTCAATGGGGGAAGTGCAGGTATGCATCAAGCAGTGATTATTGGAAGTAAGAGAGTTTCTCTGTGTAGAAGTTGCACAAAACGATGCAAGTGTACGATGCAAGTTGCGACTAACGTCCAACTCGGTATGCAAATCCCAATATCGATTATTATAATACTTATATAATTTCTAAGAAAAGTTCAGATGCGGATCTTTAGAATTGATATCTCCTGAACATTTTAATTTCAAGACGAGATTTTATTTCGCGACAACAGTTATATTTTTTATTTTGAAAAATTAAAAGAAACTAAGAAAGTTCCTATTCGTCTGCATNGTTCCTATTCGTCTGCATTTCGACCAGATTGCACTATATGTGAGAAAATGAGGTATCGCAGCATCGGCTTGCATCGCTCTCGTACACCTAGCCGATGAACGGCGATCAGGTAGCGCAAGGCTACCGACGCCGAGAATGGGCACGTAGGGCACGCGGTCGCAAGGGCGGTGAGTAAGGGAGGATCGGCGGAGGGTGTGTTCGCCGGTGCTGCGCTGGCCGGAGAACAGGTACTCGCCGTAGGCGTCGTACGTTCATTGATAAGCGTATAACACCCCGTGCCTTAGACCCGATGACGTCAACGGACGCCTGCGCAGCATCGCGTCGGGTCCTGAATCGCAGTAGCGGCCATCAGCGTCGCGACATGGTCCGGTTTCCTCACCGCATCGCACACACAGCGAGATTCTCCTCTCGTACACAGCGCTTACATATGAATTTATCTAATTGCGATATCTGCGATCAGAAGCATGACTGTTGAATGTAGGCTATTATTTACTTGCGTACAGATTATTCTTTTAACGATGCGGCAACGTAACTGCAGAAAATTGCATTCTTATGCAGTCTGCGTGGCAATGTGCCAAGGCTCCTAACAATGCTTCATTACTTCTCCACCATTAACTGCATGCCGTCATTGAGTTAATAACGATATTTTTTTACGAATAAATCAAAACACTCTTTTATGATTTAATTAAAACGTCTAAAACCATTAAATTAATTTGTTGCAGATTATTAAAGTTGAAGGAGAATTTAGAATGGAACATAATGCAGAACCTTCGCGGTAGCGATTGACGTAATCGGCAGTCGCGTAATCATCTTATATATAAAGTTTTCGACTAGCATGAAGAATACTTGGAATTTCTACAGGGGCGAAAGTAGTACGTTCCTGGTGATACGGCAAGATCGTTTTAGACCGCGAGGGAGATACTGTCGTCTCTCCCGCACGGAGAAATTTCGGACAGGCGTGCGTGCGTGCGACGCCGCGTTAAAATTAGACTATTTCTCCGAATCCTTGCGAATCCCTTCTCCTCCCCTTCTCTCTCTCTCTCTCTCTCTCTCTCTCTCTTTATACAATTCTACATTGGCCATTCGTCCACGAGAGAAAAATCGCGCGAGAGGAGAAAGCGCGACGAGTTAGAATGAAACGAATAGAAAGAAGTCGAGGAACAGAGCTAGATAAATGAAATAAATGTAGGCGGGAGGCGAAGGAGAGGGAGAGTAGACGAGGGATGGAGAGTCAGCGGCGGGAGAGTTTGGTGAGGAGGGAGCGAGAGAGGGTGAAACAGAGGGAGGAGAGAGAAGGAGTGACAATGAGAGGGAGAGAGAGTAGAGATATCGTAGGATCACCTCTTGCGTATTGATTGGTCTTTTGTGAAAGCTACACCCCCATGTAGCCGCGACACGAACCATTTCGCCAAGTCACTAGACTTTCAGGGTATCGGCTACCAGGGTGGCGATGCCGCCATGTTTGGCACGGTCGATCGAACCCCTTTAACGCCGGGCGCGAATCATCGCGGCCGGTCAGCCTCC
>QKQZ01054776.1:0-26466 GCA_003595255.1 Solenopsis fugax | reverse complement strand
TATATATTTATTCTATTAGAAAAGATCTCCACGTTCATACATTTTTTTTAGCCGAACCTATGAAATTCTTAATACTTTTTTCACAGCCCTTACTCCCTACATAAACTAAAAGATATCTTTTAAATTTCTAAAAGATATCTTGCATTTTTTCATATAGATCTCTTTTAATGATCTCAAAGATCTTATGTAACATTTTGAGATATCTTGAAGATATCTTTTAGAAATGTAATACTTTGTATGATAAACATTTTAAAAATATCTTTTTAGACAAAGTCTGCAAATATCTTGAAGATATTATTGGGTTGGATAACTAATTAAAAAGTTAAAAAGTTAACAATTTTTAACTTTTTGTCCAAGTTAAAAATTTATGTAAAAAAATTATAAAAGAAAATATAGGTTTCTACAAAAAACAATATTTCTTTCTTATTTCATATAAACTTAATTTTCAAATAAAATTTTTAATTTGTTTGATGATCCATATTATAATTGTTTTAAGTAATTAAATTTTAAAAGTTACAAATTTCTAATTTAACATGAATGCTTTTCAAAATTAATTTTTAATTTAACTTAACTTAATTTTAATGTAACTTTTAATTGAGTTAGTTTTTCATTCATGTAACTTAACGTAACTAAATTAATTTTATAAGTCGTTAACTTTAATTTAATTTAAATAAAATATAATAACTTACTCAACCTTGTTAATAAGATATCTTCAAGATATTCAAGACTTCAATGTTTTCTGGACCGTCCTCTACTTCGCCACTTCTGTATGCAAATTGCAAACGTAGAACGAAAATATCACGCGCGTGACATTTAGAACGAGTAGAGATAGAGGAAAGGGCGCACGCGGGAGCGGAAAATAAAAAATAAGGGAATTATTTGGTGCCGACGTGTTAAGGATACCGTGGTAGGTTGTGCCTTATTTTTTAGTGTGTAGATATCTCGCATGATTCGGGTCGCCATCTTGTACCGAAGGGATACTGCAAGCTTACGCTACCGACATCGCACGTTGTTTGGAGAGACGCTCGAGGACCGTCTCCGTCGGCGCCTTCTTCGGTAGGGTGGTAGGTACGTGTTTACAACGGGTCGGGTTGCCCCCGGTTAATTAAACAGACTGCCGAGGATTTTTCCCCGTTAAATTTACGCAAGGTCGCGGGGCGACGAACACTCCCGCCGTCGTTACTTCAAGTGCCTCTTCGAAGGAGAGCTCGCTTTCCCGCATATCACGCATCCGCGATTCACTGTTCTCATAATATTTATGAACCAGCGAGGATTAAATCCCTGTCGCGCCACGGGCCGCTTAATTTTTAACGTCCGAAACAAACAAACATGACGTTTAACGCCACTCAAACTTGTAGATATACCTCAAATCCTCGGACGGGATAACATTCAATGACGACGTTAACGACTCGAGGATAGACATGTGAAGCTTATAATAAATTCTTATAAAGAGACAAAATATCGCTGTGCAGTTTATTTAATCCTCTATTTCACAAAAGTAGCAATCGAATTGAGAACGACGGCACCTGGAATGAAATAAAATCTGAAATTTTATCCGGTCATCATGCGGTGGCACACAAATCTTTTCCAATTCATCCTTATCCCAGCCGAACGACGTAAACCACCCGATGCACGCCGCGAAATAGCAGGCACGCACTCGTAACTCTACGCGCATGAATAACGACAGGGGCATAGAGAGATAACAGCTTAGTGCCGGCGTCGATTGGCTCCGTCGTTCCCGCGATACGAATTTTCGCGAGACGGAAATATATACGCCGCGCGTTTTCTTTTATTCGGCTTTCTTCTGGCGCGTCTCTCTCTTGCGCGATACCGCCGCTTCCCTTTTATTTTGGCGCTCGCATTATACGCGGACAGAATTATCGTGTAACGATCCCCTTCTCTCCTTTTCCTTCGATTTCTTACGCCAGTCTTCTCTCTCCTTTCAGTCCTCGCTCTTGTATCTCTTTGTCGAAATAAAGTGAAACTAGAGACTCGCTGAAAGAATGATGTGGATCTTCTCGGAAAAGATTGAGATAAATATTGAAGAGGTCTAAAAAAGAGACAAATTTTATTATTGAATAGTCGAAACTTGAATAAACGGAAAGGTTTACCGATCACAAAACATGTAGTTTAATGTCTTTCTCTTTCTTTAGAAAGATGTGCAATTTTTATAACTAAAATTGTATCTGATTTTTTATGGGCTTCATCTCACCTTTCTTGACTTTTCGAGCAAAGAGTCAGAATGCAATTGCATTAAACGATAATTATATATATATTTTTTTTTTTCAATAATTTATTAGTTTTGGGAAAAGACGCATACGGTTTCTCATACGATATAATAGAGACTCAAAATATCTGTTTTAGAAAGCAGAGCCTCCCGGGGTGCGCTTTTGGCTGCGAAAGAGATCGCGTCGTCGCCGAGTAATTACATGGTGCACGAGAAACTGTCGTACGCGTTCAGCGTCTGGAGAATGGAAGGTGATTGGAACTCCACTACGTAGGACATAGAATGTAAGGCTAGGATAAAATTACATTGAAATTTAATGAGGTAAGAAGAAACTGGGATCATCCTCGAATTCAATTCGGGAATATTTTGCTCATCTCGAGAGAAAGGATGTACAAGTGTACGACGGTTGTTTGAAAAGAGTTTTGCGAATGAATACATACATAAGATTTGTTTTTTTATTGCTGCATTAGAATTTCCTTTCGCTAAATTTCAAACATACCTATTTCACTTTAAAAGTAGTGTACAACTGTGTATTTCTTTGCGAAAAACTTTCCAAAGAACCCTCGTATGCTGTCTAACCGTGCGTACGTGTGCGCAAAATATTACACACAAATAATTTGGTATAAAAATTGTATGCGTGTATTAATTACAAATATATATTTTTTTTACACTAAGTAAAAATGAAAAATAAATTATTTTTATTAAGACAAAAGAGAATATTAAAGTGGAGCATTTAACTTCAATTTATGTAAGTTAAATGCTTTACTCGGCATACTATAGCGCGTACGATTAAAATGCGGTACATCGCACTCCGAGACTCTCGCTTATTGTTAGTTTCTCTTTACGGAAAATATATTCAAAATGAAGCGCTATAGATTCGAGGTATTCTGCGTGTGATTCCTGCGAATTGAAAAAGCTACTTGAAAAAAAGGGACAACGCTCGCTCGTGCTGTTCGCGCATCCATTTCGCCGAACTTTGTTTGCGGCTTGATTTAAGTTGAAACAGAAAAGAAAGCCGCGTGTCACGAGGATGTGTGCGTGTGCGGATCCAGGAGAGCCAAGCCAGCTCGCGCGAGACGCGACGATTCCGCGTGCGGCGGGACCGTGGTCCCACGCGGATTGATCTCGCGCAAGCCGCGGGGTAAATAATACACGCGCGGTCGGCGTCTCTTTTCGGCGCGCGGCGCGGCCTTTGAAACCCAATTCACGACAGTTAATTCTGTTTCTGTGGCTGATTCCCGGCGACGCGGCATCGCGGCATCGCTCGCTCACGGGCCAATAATTCACGTCTTCTCGTCGGACTATTAACGGCGCGACAACTCGGCCGCAGATACATGGAGCGCGGCGCCTATTAGCTCGCGCCGCGCGTGTCGCGTACCTGCATCAATCAGCAAAATTACATCTTGTAATCGCCCCCTTGCGTTCCTTCTTCCTGGCCTCGGTCGGAATAAATCGGCAGCCTCCAGGAATTTCGGAAAAAGGAGTTTTCGGTTCGAGTTGCGTAATGACAACGCATTGCGAAAATGCCGGGAATTTGGCTTCTTGAACGAGCGACGGCGACTGCGACGGGGCGACGGTCCGGTCGATCATCGTCGGGATTCCCCCGCGTCCATTTTCCGTCTTGACTACCTCTCGAGAGCGCCCGTTGCAGCCCGTTAACGGCGGATTTACGAGCGTTTACCCGGTCTGTCCAAACAATCTCCGCGCGGCGATTTATCGAGTCTCATAAGCTCGCCCTCGCCTCGCGAGCGAGCGTTCTCCGCGAATTTTCGCCACGATAAACCTCGCCTGCGCGTAAACCACGCAGCTGAAACGCCGGCGAGTATGTCCCATTTTATTCGGGCGTAAAGCATTCGTTAGGGTTTTAAGTGATATTCCAATCCCATGGGGAGGAAACGTAAATATCTCCGACGCTGATTTCGCCTGAGAAACGGGGTACGAGCTGAAGGGGAAACCTTCATTCAGTTTTATTCGACGTCCCTATCTTGCGGCGAAAATGTTCGAAACGTTTTTTTTTCGAATGGGATAGCTCCTGAAATCAATTTTCGTCGAAAGGATAAAGATTCCTGTGAGGAAACAATCGTCATTCGACTTTGCTCATCGCTACGAGATCGAGGGAGAGGCCGATCGCACATCCACCAGATAGTGATCGCCGAAACCGTTTCTCGAGGAAACGGGGAAAGAGTTAACGAGCATTTCGGCGCCCATCGGTCGGGCACAATATTATTTTTTTCTGCCCAGATGACAGTCTTGCCCCCCTGCCGTTTCTAGGGCTCCCTCGCTCCCTCGTCGCGCGTAACGCACATAAAACAACCGACGCGCACTACCGCGGCACCGTGAATATTCCGAATGGCGTTAGTTATTTTAAACCGGTCAAAGCAAACTTTCGGCCGCGTTTTAAACCGCTTAACGAAGACGCGCCGCGCGCCGCGCGTTGAAGAGCCGCAGTAGTCTCCCTCGCCCTCGCTTCCTCGCGCTCAAGCTCTATCGCGGCAGCGAATCTTCGCGAGGAAGAGAGGCGCGCGTGATTCGGCTGAGCGGATCTCGCATCAACGAGACTCTCGCGTCGCGAGTTAAAAAACGTACTCTTCTGATTCTCGGAATCAGCGTAACATTTACGAGAACGTTACTTCGCGCGAAGCGGATTTAATGAAGCCATGACGCGCCACGGATTATGAACCAAGTGTATCGCCGAAGAAATATTACGAATTCGCCGGTCTGTCATACAGCACAGCATAGAAAAAGCATTGCGAAATATTGCTGCAATGTTTCAGCAACATTGCAGCAACATATGCAATATTGTGTTAACGTTGCTGCAATGTATCAATATTTCTAAAGCGGATATTTTATCGTTGCTGCAACATTGCTGAAACATTGCAGCAATATTTTTGCAATGTTTTTGCTGTTCTGTGCAGTACGGGTAATATCATTATCTCATTCGTGCAGCTTCCGCGTCCCTCCTTCCCCGCTCCTTTTCCTATTTGCGTGTCCACGATTAATCGAGATCCAACGGAGTCGCCGGTCCGGAAAGCTCGCACGATTAAGCCCGCACTCTGCGCGGTCGAGTCTCCTATTCCGCTAACGTTAATTGGCCCGGTAAAAACATTTATCTACGTTTCGGCCGGCGACAGTCCTGAGGGAATCTCGACAACCCGGGACTGGCCGCTCCGCGTCGCTTCCTCACCCCGCGTCGCCTCACTTTTTATTCGTCGCGCAACGCGCCGGTGCCGACCATAAATCTCTTTGAATTCAATTAGCCAAGACACATCCGAGACGTTCGGCGTCCCTCCGCCCTCCGGCGGGGCCTTTTCGGGCATCCCTGTCCGATGACGCTCCTCTCGCCGCGCGCTGCAAAAACAAACCCGACGTTTTCGTTGGCGGGACGGATGCTTTGCTGCCCGATCCTAAGACCGAAGTCGACCGTTAAAAATCCGTCTCGATAATCCGAGTGTAGAATTGTCATCGCGATTTGTCGTTAGCACTCTGCACACACATTGGATCACGACACTTCTGAGTTAATTTTCATTACTTCTACAAGTATAAATAAATCCTTCAATAAAAGGATTTTTTTATATTTGTAAAAATAATGAATTGTTACATTCTTACATATATTCTAACTTTGCAGAAAGTATTTTGTATGGTTATTTATTGAAAAAAATTGCATGTAAATATTATAACTAATTATGGTGCTCTGTCTTTTTTTTTCAAAGAAAAATTCATAGGACAAAATTGTCGAATCATGTGTGCAGAGTGTTAATTTACTGATTTGTTGAGTGGATTGCTGGTTCCCTGCCTTAACGAACCAATGCCGGGATGTTGAGATTTTATTTTCTCGAGAGAGAGAGAAAGGGCTCGCCCAAGATCCTAATTCTGGGAAATCGATCAGGCCCGATAATTTTTCGAACGATTCCCTCGGGGGAGTCCCGGCTGCTCCGACTGTACATCCGCGACGTACGACGGCGGGAGAGAAAAGAAAGATGTCGAGAATGACCATGACAGCTGCCTCACTTCGCGGGAGCCCTAGACAACGAACCACGCAGAGACGTACGGATCATTCAAGGACGATCCGAGAGAAGAGCTTTCCTCCTCTCTTTCTCTCTTTCGGCCTCTCCTTCCTCTCTGAACCCCATTTCTCTCGCGTATTGGTGTATAATTGTCGGCATCCCTAAAAATAATTTTCACATACGAGCGAGCGAGCGAGCGAGCGAGCGAACGAGCAAGCGAACGAGCGAAGGCTCATCTGTCACGGCGCTGACAAAACGTTAACCGTGTATCTACAAAAAGCAATATTTTGAGGATTCAATTGTCGAGGATGTAATCGACGTTGTTACGTCAGCGATCGCGAAGATCTTGGATTTTCCGCGCTGGAAGATTCCAGACGTGCCTTGCACTTTTATTGCTTCTTTTAAAGCTCTGCGCGTAGCTTTCAGACAACAGTGTTTCAGACAACTTGTATTAAGATAAAGATAAATATTAAGTTAAAGCTACGAAGAATACGATACATGGACCGTGTCTCTCGATCGCGTGAGCGACGAGATGCGGCGGCAGTCGTGACTCCGTTTTTCGCAAAAGTCTCGCAAAATAATCGCGGTGGTCGCTTTGTGCAAAAAGCAAAAATCGCATCGCACACGAAACTGTTACCTCGCGTTATATATTTTATTTTTTATATATGAATATAACACTGAGCTAGAATTTACAACTTTACACGAGAAAGAAAACTATCCCGAATGCACACGGAATCGCCCGCCTGGCTCACCCGTATCACGCAACTTTCTGCTGTAATATAGAGATGTATACATTTGTATTTTTGTTACGTAAGATATTACATTTATTTTCGAAATAAGTTGCGAGATAAGAAAGCTGTGAATTCACATAGGCTCTCCTCTATGGTTCAATTCGAACGTATATAGTTTTCGTAATACGAAGGCAAACGATTCGATGTGAAACTCACACCACGTGGCCGGATAAATGCAATAATTTATTCCTCCTGTGGTATATATTTACATGTATATATATACGAATCTGCGAGTGCTGTGTGTCAAGCGTCATTTTAGATTGGCGCGAAAAATTCGTCGTTTTTTTATTGGAAGCTACGCGCCAGGTGAAGCTGGAAAAATGTAAAACTTTTTGAGAAGAGGATTCAAAGGATTCTCTCTCACGGATGAGATGAAGAAACCTGCGCTCTCATTTCGATTTTGTTAAATTTTTCAGCTTCATTTGGCATAAACGGCGAGTCTCCCGCGTCAAATTTAATACATATCTTCGCCTGCTCCTGTACATACGCGTTACCATGTAACACGATCGTAGATAAACGCTCTGTAAATAATCGTGAAATAGATTTTTAACGGAAACTTTAAGCGAGACGACATCTCGGTCATCCATTCCCTCGACTCGATGCTACTTGCATTTTGCTTATTTATCCGAGCGACCTCCTCGCTCGAGCATTTTTAATGTACAGTATTTTTATACTGGTGCGATTATACTGCGATAAATGCATAGAAAGGAATTATAAAACAACCAAGGATAATAAAGGAACGATGAACATGCAAAAAATGTACAAGTCTTTGATTTTACCCGCTTATATCAAATTATTTCTTCATCTTACACAGGACGTTTTAGAGGCGTTTGATTACGGATTTCCTGATAAATTAATTATCCAGTTTATCTCGAAAGAAACCGAACTTTTCAAATAATTAAAAAATAATTTAACAAAAGTTTAAAAATGTCTATTATTTGAAATATGAGCACCGTACACAAGCTGCCTTGACGAGGGTTTGAACCGATCCCAAAGGAAAACCTACAGAGACCCATACACTGACCATACCCAATGCTATAATGATATAGAAGGATCATATTTCGAATAATAGATACATTTTTGAACTTCAACAAATTATTTTTTATTATTCGAAAAGTTCGGTTTCTTTTGAGAAACACTATATACTTCGTGTCAATATTTTATTATCTTTTAACGGTTTTTCCATAATATTCGAAACATTTATTAGTTGAAAACTTAAAAAAATCGATTCTCGTAAAACTTAATGTAATTTAAAAGTTTCCTATTATTAGTCCTCTATTATAGCTTATTTAAATTGTTACAGAAATTAAGAGTTAGCTGAATTTTAGATTGTGCTAAAAAGCATTATTTGACGTTATTACGGGAATTCGACACGACGCAGGAAATTACTGATCTTCAGTTATCACGATTTATATTATTGCGAAGATAAACGATTACATCGGGGACTAAGACGATGGTAAATTAATTTTTGGCCTTGAACACTTGTGATGTCAGAGGCGCGTAACAAAAGTGCGTCTCGCGAAATATACGGATGCCGGCAGAATTCGTAAATCAAAGAAGAGAGAAGGGAGGTCCAGCAATTGTGGGAAAGGAGATACATCCGCGGCGAATAAGACGACGACCAGTTTGAGCGAGGGGGACAGAAGGGCGGAAGAGCCGATAAATAATTTACCTAACATCGTTCGGCGACGGCGGCGGCCCTAATGGATTATAGACGTGCCAGTGCAAATATTATTGCAAGCTGACGGAACCGTGGAGCAACGCCCAACCTAGTGCTATTGGTCCAGAGCTGTGTCATCGCGATACGCCCGCGCCAATCGGAACGAGATGCTGGGCTCCTCTCGCCACTTCAGTCTCAGGTCCAAAGATGCTCCGAGGCGCGAGAATGCGAAATCGCCAAGCGGTTTTGTAATCGTTACTCGTTGTGTTCAAGGCGACTGTGCATTCCTATCCCAATCTATCAAAAATCAACATTTTCAAATTTTAATTATAAGATCGATTCTTATCTGGATGTTTGATGAATTTTTATTTATGCTAAAGGAGCCCAGATGAATAAAAAAAAAAAACAATCTTCCATTTTCCTCTTTATACTTAAATACGTGCATCTTGAAATTTTGGTACTAAAAATAATTAGATCGATTAAGTAATCGAAGGAGAAAGATAATCCAGAATATCACGAATAAAATAAATAAAAAAATAAGCTTTTACGAATAATTATGAATAATGTGCACTTGCATGAATATTTAAAAGAAATTATTCCTGTCATTTCTTTGATTAAAGCTAATGTTCCTTAATTTTCTTAATGTAATAATTAAGCGTACTTTGAATCTTTGAACTTATCTTAATATCTTTAATTAACGAATTTTTCTTTTGACACTAAAATGGAGTTAGAATTATTGCATGTTTAAGATACCACGTACGCGTCTGCGTTTTGTACCGTATCGTCATCCGACCTACGACATGGTGTGTATATGCAATGGCAAGGTACAAAAAGCAGCAGCGTACGTAACGCGGTGACATTAAACATCGGAACTCGTAAAAGCTCCGGTATAATCGGCGTCTGGAGCCGCTGGAAGGATTTCCATCGGCCTCACGCGTTCGTAAATAAAGCGTCACCGGGTGCGCGGTGGGTCCGCTCTATGTTTAGTTTAGGCGGTTTCTCAGATTCCCAGGATCACCACGAAAAGCGGAGAAGAGAGAAAGAGACAGGTTTTCCACCATCACCACTCCACAGTTACAATCCAATTCTCATGACTGTCCTTGAAAACAATGAGAAAATAAATTTTAATACGAGAGTGTTATTCCTGAATTGTAATATTAATGATGGAAAAAATACAGAGTAAAAATACAGAAGTAACATTAACTTTTCCCACATTGTTTCTTGACCTTCACTTATTCGTTGAATTTGCTTAAAAATAAAAAATTAGATTATATATAATTTTTTAAATAATATAATATATAAATCCATGTGTGTATCAACAAATAGAGAGATGTCAGATAGAGAGTTCGACGGGAAAGGCGACTGGCGACCGAAGGTGTTGCGGGCGACGTCGCCGGCATAAACATCTGTTCCCTGTCTTTTCCTACTGAATCACCACGATTTCTGTCACTCCTTTCGTTTTCCCCGGGATGATGAATCGCCCGTCGTTAGTGGCGGCCACGCGGTCCGCGCACCCTCCTCTGTGCGCGCGTTCCTCGGCATGTATATGTATTTATATCTGAATAGAACCAATTCTCTCTCGACGGCGAGCACTTATACGGTTTTATCGCCGGCAGTAAACCGTTTCGCGACCAGATTATATGGCCCTCTTTCTCTTTTCTCTACGATGGACTAGGTGCGTACGTGGTTAACCATCGTGGGGAACCACCGTGCCAGTTCCGGTGCGAATCCGCGATGAAGCGACCACGTGGATTGAGACGTCGTCGCGTATGAAAATAGAAGCGCGCGAAAAATCCCCCACGAAAAGCTGATAAAATAAATAACAATATGTACAGAATATAAAATGTCTTCGAATAAATGTACGAATGTACTCTCAAAGTGTTTAATTTTAAAATATTAAAATGTTTTGTTACCGTCTCTATTTTTTAAATTATACTTGAAAGTGTTTTAGTTTTAAATGGTGTTTCGATTTAAAACACTAAAGTGTTTAAAACTAAAATATTTTTAAGTATTTAAAAATAAAAATAAAACATTTTAATATCTTAAAATTTATAAACTCATATTTTTTTTAATGTAATTGGTTCTATTAATGCTCTAAAAAAGCGTTATAAATTCTTATATTATGCACATAATATTAATAAAAATCTAAAAGGCTCGTTATCACGTTGTTTGTTTTTCTATGCATGTCTATATGATTATTATTAATTACTTAAATATTTCACATATATATTCACACAAGTTTGATCTAGTAAATTCTGTAATGTGTAAAAATAAGAGATTCAATATAAATAAAAATCGTTTTACGTCCAATTTCTGGTTGCTAAATTTCGTGCTATATGAAAATTTAACTCAGAACCGTTTTTCTCGACTAATTGTCTCGTTTTTCAAGACGTGACAAGACGCGCGTCTTGTTAAATTGACAAATCAGGTCGCGCCACCCCTTAGTTACAATAAATCATTGCCACGGTACAAGTAATTTTTGCCATGACGTTCCACACTCCGTACTCCCGAAACTCGAAAAAGTATCAGCGCCGCGACATAAACGCGACGCGGCGGCCGCTGGCAGCTCATTAAGTCGCGTAATGAGGTCGTTCCTACAGTTAATTATCCCGGAGACGGTTTTCGATGGTCGTGCTCCCGTTCCCTTTCTCCCTTTTTTTTGCCTTTCCGTTGCGATTGCGTCCCACCTACTGGAGACCGAGAGCGTAAAATGATTCCATGAACCATTTCTGACTGGATTGACGACACCCTAAATCACCCTCACGGGAGAGCCCTCATCTCGCCGGTTTCCGGTATATCAAACGGACGCGTAAGAGCTCAAGCTGTTGCGTCCAAACTGAAAGCCGATTACTGGTAGCAATTCAGCGGCGATCTAAATCAACGCCCCTAAACTGCACTTTGATTCAACATGCTTTGACTAGTGACTGCTGGAAATTATTTTTTTATTGAATTAATTTAATAAAAATAATTTTTACACTGAAAGAAATAATATATCTCATAACAAAAAAATTATTTACTCGATCCCAATAGCTTATTTACTTGCAGTCAAGTTAATTTCTTAATTGAAATATTTATGTAAATAAAATGAAGAAATAATTTTTATTCAAGTATTTTTTGCATTTCTAAAAAATATTTACTATCAGATTAATTTTATGTTCAAGATAATCAGATTTTTTAATCTGAGAAAACAATTTAATTAAGTTTAATAATATGATTAGTTTACTTGTAAATTATCTTTTTCAACATAGTTCAAATAAAAACTTTAATATATGCAAAATAAAAGCTCGAGAGTGAAGGAGAAAAAATTAATTATTTAAATTATATAATTAAAAAAATTAACACATAAGGTGTTGTGTAAAATTTATTTCTGCCAGTCAATGTCTTGAATATTACCCTCCTCCTTCCCCGATTATTACTGCACGTATTTAATATTGTCCCCCTTCCCCTCCCCCTATTTATTGTCATGCATTCACTTATGCTCATGTAATAGTCATAGTTTAAAACGGTTTTCATACATAACGCTCTCAAACTTTTTATTTTAACACAGTGAAAAAAAGTAGCAGTAATTATCCTGGACAGTTGCCCTATGTTTGATGCTGAAAACCGCTTTCGGCTATGAAGAGCGCGTTCTATTTTGAGATACATAAATTCACAGGAAAAAAGCGATAGCCATCGCATCTGTCTCCCTTATATTAGTTCAATAACTTCGGCTGCCCGTTTTCTCGGCTCTGGAAAATTCTGGACCTCCAAAAGCGATCTCAATAAATGCGCGTATATACCGCATACGTTATATACCGTGTCCAGCATCCTGTTGCGAGGACATGTGCATCTTATTTACGCAGGATTCGAAGCGAGACCGAGTGTCCTGGCGCCTCTCCCGATGATTTACACGTCAAGGGGGCGGACGCGCTGCCGACGCGGAAGGGTGTTCCGGCCGAGGGTGGAGATTACAGATGCGGCTTCTTAACGGCCGCGGCGGCGGGGAGCGACTGGCCGAGTGCACGCGAGTGCGACTTCCTTGTTATTACGCGGTCGAATAAATTGCTGTTTGCTTCTTTTGCGGGATGTTTTCCCGGATTAAAGCGGATCGCGTACGGACACGATGACGGGATATGGGATTAATACCACACGTCCTCGACATGTGTCGGCCGGTTCGTCGTTGGCGGAAGAAGATGGACGAGCGTTAAAACGGAAGATATTAATAATAATATTTACACATTGAGAAAAAGTTGTTAACTTTACTAAAGTTTTCAACTCGATTCAATTTATTCGGTTTCAATATTTATATATTTGACTTAACTACATGCACATAAATGCTTGAACTGAAGAAATTCAATCAAGTTGAAAAATTTAGTCAAATTAACAACTTTCTTCTCCGTGTAATAAAATGTCATTGATGATATGACAGAAAGATACAGTTACAAAATATTAAAAAACCATAGACAGTAAAAGTATAAAAATTAAAAATAAGATTACAAAAAGATTATCTGAATGAAATTATTTTAAGTCTCGGCACGCTGCATCGCACTCCATTAAAAGCAATTGTTCCGTGTTTCAAAGGCATGCAAATTGCAATTCGTTTACTAATAAAGTTTAACACGAAACGCAGATACGTGCGCGTATATTCCGTGTAATCGTGGGCGAGTTTAAACGGAAGCTGAAACGAAAAGTTAACGTACACATCCGCGGGGAGGGAAGGGACACTGAAAGAGTTAATAAACAGTCACTAACGCGGAGAGGAGCGTCGTGAAAGCCACGGATTTATCCGCGGGCCGGGTGTAAAGGGGCGTAAACACGACATTCGACAAGAAGACGCTGCGAGCTCGGTTCACAGGACGCGTCCTTCCTCCCGAGCGCACCCAGACAACGAGGCATTCAGCAGCCGGGATTCTAACAGTTTACCGGAACGGTAAACCGCGCGCCAACCGCCGAGAGAATGCTCCCTGTCTCCCTGTTCGCGTTCCGGCGATAAGTCGATAGACGAGCTTCCTCTCGTTCGCGAAATGCCTTTGTAACAGGAGTCCCTTTGAGTGGTGAGTTGCAATCCGCTACGTTCCGCCCCGATTCGTTTTTGGATTCATCCATCCTTGTCGATTATTAAAAGGAGAATAAATGGCCCAATTATTGGTTGTGTCCAAACTGGAAATCTGATCTGTTAAATTAAATTTTTTACTTTTAGTAAAATGTTATGACAATAAATAGATTCCTTCTTTCAAACAAAAATTCAAGCAAAATTAAATAATTATAATTATATAATAACGTAATTTATATATTCAAAAAAGTATTTATAGAAAGCATAAAATAGAATTTCCAGTTTGGGACACTGTCAGTAATTGGACTATTTATCCTAGAGAATCAAATTGCTCAAAAATCTTTGACAATTTTTTATGACGAGTTGAAATGTATGAAAATATACAAAAGTAAAGTTTTGGGAATATTTATAAAATAATATAAAGTAAAAAAATTTATTTTTTTATTAACATGTATTTAGATATTGACATTTATTTTTTACATATATTAACATTTATTAACGTATGTTTAAGAGTAAAAAACTTACTTTTTTTATTAACATATTATTTCAATTATATGTATTTATATATTTATATAAATATATATAACTGAACTATTCGGTTTCTTTTTCGAAGTCATTATTTTGCAATGCTATCATTTATGTGCAATGCTACATTTATTGTTTGTTACAAAAAATGGTCAAAGACGACTACTAATTTTCGAGCAATCCGATTCTCTTTTATAATAGCTGCGAAAGAGTTTGTTAGCTGCGAAAATAGTTGCTCTTATTGAATCGATACTGCTAGTCTAAAATTTCAACGATGTCCTTGCGCAAGTCTTTGAAATATGTCGTACATTTTCTAATTTCGATACGCAATTGGATTTTTGCAGCGAGGGATCGGATGGATAACTGATTCGATGAGGCAGTCTTGAAATGCGCGATATTTCTTAGGTAAGTAAACTATATTCCGTACGCTTACAGTAATAATAACATGTAGATATTTACATTACTTCGCCGTAATTATTTTAATTACGATACGCATATGTTTATACATACAACGGCAGAATAGAATATGTATAAGCATAACTGTGAAATTGCTTTATCACACTTTTGAAAGAGTACGCAATAAAATTTAAGATTTATGGCTCGTAGAAATTAATCGATAAAGACACAATGATGAAGTAAAATCTTTAATGAAATAAAATCTTAATCGATAAAAAAGTAAATATATCATATGTATTAAACAACTATCCTACCATTCAACAAAATGATTAATGGTAGAGATTATCGACGTATCATAAAGAAAGAGAATTATATATTTATTCTATTTTCAATATGTTCGAATCATAGTTTACTTTTTTTTAGACGTTTCGCAAAATTTTTATTTTTATTTTTTTTCGATATTACGTTAGTCATGGAAGAGCGAAAATTTATTTTAATTAACGTATTTTTTTTTGTCAATTGAGGAAGAAATGCCATCCAAATGGAAGAAATTGACGAAGAAACAATACTATACGAGCCATTTTAATCGGCATAAACGAGAAAGATATCAATAGCAAAATTTTTAAGAGGAAGTCGAGATAATCACTGATGACGCAATGGATATAGTTACATTTCGCTTTTATGTAATAGTGTAGAGACGTTTATTACATCTCTATCACCTCCGTCCTTATAATATATTTACAAAACGGGCTCGTTCCGTTCATGGACCAAGCTGCGAAGCATTACATGATTTGCCGAAATTGAGTTTCAGTTTTCGATTTAGTTTCATTGGCACGATGTGCAATAAATTTGTGCATTTCTATCAGAGAGATTCGCGGTAAACGGGGCTGGACAAATGTGTCGTAGTACACATACTTCTCCGAATGCATTTGAATACAAACAATCGTAAAAGCGTAGAAAATTCAATGAAAGGAAGGTTGTTGCCAGCACCACAAAGAAGAAACTTGGTTTCCCCAGCTACGGGTCACGGCCCAAAGAGAGCAAATTCGATATAAGAAAGGCGGGGAAGCCACTGCGATTATACGTTGTTTCGCCTTGTACGTTGTCTCGTGCGAATCAGAGAGATTACGAATCGTACTTCTTTTCGTTAATAGCTAGAGCGCGTAGAGAATTTGCGAATATAATACAGCTTGTACTTACAATCGACCCTCGATATAAAAAAGAGTCTATGAAACTATCCACAGTTTACTGGCGAAGGTTCCGAGCCGCGTGGAACCGAAATGGCGCTCGTCTGCACGAAAGATCAGTGATGAAAGATGAATAACAGGAGCCAATGTTATCTTCCAAGGAGAACATCTTCCTTGTAATTCCTGTTTTTCCAGGATATACGTATACAGTTGTCACGACTTTCCTTCTCCCTGTTACTCATGCTCGTTGTAACTTGAAATACACACAGTCCAACTTCGACTTATTCCATGGCTATGCTTTTCAGCACGTAGTTTACCGTGTATGCAAATGCCGCAAAGCCAATGATGACAACGAGATTGGCCAGCGCACCATGCAGTGGGCTCTGTTCCCTCTGAAATTGGTCTCGTATCAACGAGGAGACCTCGGACGCAGTAGACTGATGCCTCGCTTGCTTTTCTTTCCGACGTTCCAGC
Source organism: Solenopsis fugax (assembly GCA_003595255.1). Classification (NCBI taxonomy): domain Eukaryota; kingdom Metazoa; phylum Arthropoda; class Insecta; order Hymenoptera; family Formicidae; genus Solenopsis; species Solenopsis fugax. Next base: position 10,170 of record QKQZ01054776.1, on the reverse strand, counting down.
TCCGCTCTGATCGTCTACAATATAATATGGCGTCAAGTTGTTAGTATATTCTAACCTATTAATTTCCCACCTTTTTTCTCTTTGATTTTTTAGGCCTGTGATTTTTTGCACCTAGTTCCAATTCTTAGAATTAGAAAAATATAGAAAGTTTAAAGTTAATCTACATTGGTGCAAACCAGCCTAAAAGATCTTACAGAAGTATTTTGAGAAATATTAGCCAGGCAAAAACGTTGCAAAGATGCTGTTGTATAAATAAATAGGATGAGAAGGAATTTAGTAAAATTCAGCAATAACATGCTATCAGTACAGGTTTCACTAGCTAAACTTGTGCTGAATTTTACTGATTCAGTGGTTTCAATACCTCGACAGTTTCTGGAAAAAGCTCACAGAACATCTTGTCCCTCAGATTATATTCTAAGCTCTGCCAAGCCAGTTGCTTCTTTTCATAATCCGTTGTATTAATACTACCGAGCGTGGGACTCTTCTCAATCTGCAAATGCAAGACAGTGATTAGGTCTCATTTCGAAGCTGCATTGTTAAGAAATTTCAGGGAATTTACCATGAAGCTGAGCAAGCCAGTAAGGATGGTAGACACGCTCCATGCTGGATTCCACGTATCCGGATGAAAGTCAGAAATGGACAGGCACAGTCTCGTATTCACTTTAAATCGGCCATTAGGAGTGGTCATGTAAATGCTAGGAGGTTGGAACGGAAACTCTCCTGGAAATATGAGTTTTCCGTGATAAAAGCCACCCTCGTACGGCGTCTTCTCCGGTCCTCTGACCACGTAATGCCTAAAACAAACGGGAGATTTTACGTTAAATCACATGCGAGCAACGCAATCGACGAGCAGCAGTTCGAGAGCCAGAGAGTTCATTGCAGACTTGCCATTCCAAAATATTCGAAGGCACTGGCTCCGCGAGGACATACGGTACTGGATCCCTTTTAAGGCGTAGATAGTCCTGTTTCAATCTCTGCGTCGCACTGTTGGTCTTACTGTTCATCCTTACCATGGAGCTCGATGTTGCACGTAAACGGACACGGTCGAAAGTCCCTCGCACTCGCGTCGCGATATCTCCTCCGCTCGGTGTAAAAAAAAAAATCAGATTCCTCGCTGAGGAATTCTAACCCTCCGCTCTCGCACCCGTATCAATGTTTACAGATTTACAGGCCGGAGTAGTCTTCCTCGCCCTAGCTCTTGTTCTCTCAGCGTCGTCGAGTCGTGTGTCCCTCCAGTCGCATTGCAAGCGTCCACGTGGAATCAAACGGCCGTTGTGCCGTTTCCCAGAGTCGAGACAGACGGTGCGGCGGCACGAGGGTAGGGTTACGTCGCGTGGAATGACGAACGTGGGAAAGGGGCGACGACGCGTAAGAGACGCCCGGAGAGAGTAGCGCTCGACTGTACTGGGCTATGAGATAAGCGGTCGAGCGAGTGACGTACCACGTCAGTGGTATGCGAACGCACGCGACCGCCGGTCGAGACGAAACGCAATTCGCGGACAGCGCTGGACAGCGCGACCAGCCCTCGCGCGACAACGGGAAACATCTGACTGCGAGATCCACCGAATTAATTCATCCCCGGGCGCAGGGTTACCACGCTGCCGTGCGGAAACTGCGAAGTGCGTGATCTCGCGTACGGAAACAACCTATCCGTGAGATTGCTGAATGAATCGCGAGCGCGATGGAACGCGAAACGCGACTGGCGCGTGATTTTTGAAGGCTCTCCTGGCGTGAATGCGAAGCGATTCATTCGAAACACACGAACACGTGGTACAAGAGTACTTTTAAATAAAATAAAATCAAACAGTTTGAAGTAGACACACGCGTTTACAAAATGTCTGGATAATAGTAAATTTAATATATTACGAACTGTTAAAATTATAAATTACTATTGAAATTAAAATTTTAATATTACTATCCAGAAAACATAAAACATTTATCATAAATATTCTAAAGATTTAATTTCAAAAAATATGTTGTAGATTTTATAGAAATTTTTTATAAAAAAATTTTAGAAACAATATAAAAATTATTACAATATATAAAAAAATATATTTTTGAAACTCATTGAAGAAAAAAATATATACATGAAAAATAAATGTTCATTATAATTTTTTTCATAGTTTCCAGTTTTAAAAATAACATGTATAAATTTTCATGGATATATATTAAAAATATTTCAATCTTTTTCATAAATATTTTATAAATATTTTGTGATGTCTGGGTAGTGTATTGCTAGATAACAAATTAATTAAGTTAATGATTGAAGAATTATTTGATACAAAATTTAGAATTGAAATAAAGTTAGAATTACAGAAAGCAAAATTTCTAATTATACAATTTACGTTTCTAATCTAACCTTTCCATCTATGACACAAAAAATAAATGTATTCACATCAACTAACTCTTCACCATTAATTTTTGACATAAAAATAGTACAAATATTTACCGATTAATATTCATCTTTACTAATATTAGAGATTAACTTTTTTCTCAACTTATTTTTTATATTTTTCTAGTTATAAGAATTAGAAAAAAATGAAAAGTAAGTTAAACCGAGAGTAAAGTAAACGTATGTTGATAAATGGAAATGGAGTTAAACAGAGTTTGGTCGAAGTCACTCTAAATTCTTCGCGTGCCTGCCATCGCCAGTCGTTGATTTCGTGCGATGAACGGGGCTTAAGACCCGTGACAGTCGCCGCCTCCCACCGTCGTCGCCCATCACCGGGAGAGTGGATCGCGTCGCTGCGCGATTGTTGACATTTCGCTTCGAATGCCAATGTAAATTCGGTTAGTTGTTGACGCTGTCACTCCGCTCCGGAGGTTTGTGGCGACACTTTGATTCGCCAGGTCGATAGGTGTCATCCTTTGACTTATCCTGACCATGAGCTCGTCGATATCCATGAGCAACGCTGGACCACCAGCCACCGCCACTGGTATGGAAACAGTGGTGGCGGTCGCCCTGGGTGCACTAGCCGCGGTCTTCCTCGGCGCGCTTCTGGTGCTCCTGGTTATTTGCCGCAGACAACGCTGCTATTACGTGAGTAATGTCTGGTGACAAGGATGCTAGGCAATTAAAGGAGGATCCAATAATCTTGTTCGTTTTCAGAATCAGAAGGACTCCGCGGAGCTAAGCTCCGACTTGCTCGAGGGAGAGAACATCACTGGCTTGGGATTAGACGTGTGGGAGAGCGAAGAGTGGCTGGCAGGTGCTGAAAGGTAGAAGGAATTGAAATAACGAAAGTAACAGATAACATCACATGCAATATTCTATCTTTGATCAAGTTTGTAAATATCTTGGCATATCTATTATCATAAATTCAAGCTATGAAAAATGTAGCAAGCAATGTGTGTACCAATATTTGCATCTTTGTGTGTCATTAACTTTGCGAAAGTTTAAATATCATATTGCTTGTTAGAGAGGTAGTAATACTTTTGTGTTATAGGTGGGTGGATGATGCCACTGGTTTAGCTCCACCTTGCATAGCGGTGCTCCGATCTTGTCACGCTCTTGCAGCCAGTCTCACCACCATCGCCGGAACCGTCAACAGTAATACCGTTCCGTTAGAGATAGTGGACGTAAGTGCGCCCGTGTTCCATATGATTATTCTGTTGTTTCTTTTACCGAATTTTGTTCTTATTGCACAGGTTGCCCGACGTATACCACCTCGCGTGGACGACGTTGTTCGCAGTCTGTATCCACCGTTGGACGCTAGATTATTGGAAGCCAGAGTGGCGGCATTGGTGTTGGCGGTGACCCACTTGGCGCTAGTGACAAAGCACGGCGTGCCCAAGAGTCAAGCCAGGAAGCTGGCGTTCATCGATCAAGCCCTGAATGACATGGATACGCATCTGCTAGTGCTGAGAAATGCAGCGCTGGCCCAAGAAGTGGCTTGTTCCATTCCGGCCTCTACGCCAGTTTGAGTATATGTCAATTGATTTCGTGACGAAATCGAATCTCTCTCTCGCCACAGTATTTGTAATCATCGAATTTATCTTTAGCTTTGTTCTCATTACTATGTCGACAGCAACGGAAGCTGAACGTAATATGGTCACTAGATTTGTAAATAGTGTACACGTCAAATACATTTCCAGCCACGTATCTGGCCAATAAACACGCGAAAATGGATCATCAATGATCTCAAGGCACAAAATGAACTAAAGTTCGAGGATTTAAATTACTGCAAGGAAAAAACTTGTCAGTGCTTTATGTCAATTATCGTTATTATAAAAAGAGAATGCATATAAATATATTAGGTGTGTATGTGTATATATGTATATATATTACACGTACATATCTTTATCTAATATATACATATATATACGTACACAGCACATGTTGAAAGAGTATCGTGAGGAATATATTTTAATAAGTTTTTAAAACGCGGTGAAAATTCGTCAAAATATCTCTTGATATTTTGACAATACACAGAGATATACAAAAATGACGTCTTCCATGTTATATTATCGTAGTTATTTATATACGTACACGAATAAAAATGTATTTTGGGACTATATAATCGATCGTACCTGCGTAATGTTTGTACACGTTACAGTTTATATTCCTGAAGATAATCAAGTTGTTTTATATTGTAGCAGGAATTTATAATGAAGATGATCGTGAAAGAGAAATCACTGGGTTCTTTCGTCCTCTTTTTTTATATATATATACTTATTATTATAAATAAATCGACGATTTATTTAAATTTAATCTGTACTCTCTTGCAATATGCACGGATTCTCAAATTTCTAGATTCCTATTGTGATTGAGTTGCGCCACAACAACCTGCGGGTTGTCAAATAAAAGGATTAATTTCGGTCTAATACTTCAATAAATTAACTAAGTAATCCGATCACTGACGCGCTACACAAAGCAGCATGTACAGTGCCGATTAGTATGTTACAATTTTTAGAAAAAAAAAGATTCCTATAAATGCGGAGGCGTGGTGCACTGGAAAGAGAGAACACGATCGCAGTGCTGCCTCCATTATTTTCCCCGATTTGCCAAGTCCTTCTGCCGCTTTTGGTTGTCGGACAAGACCTTGTCCTTGAGGTGTTCCTTGTAATCCAAAATATTGCCACTCCATTTTGTAACCATTCCATTCTCACACACCCAGATTTCTTCAGCGACCTAAACATCGAATATGTAGAAAGTGTGTTCACAGAGCTTATTGCTTCCACGAACTGAAACAAAGCTATATAAAAGTACACGTACCTGATTGATCAATCTGAAATCATGCGATACGAGAACCATCCCACCGTCGAAGTCATTGATGGCGTCGGCGAGTGCATCGATCGTTTCCATGTCCAAATGATTGGTAGGCTCGTCGAGCAGCAACAGATGAGGCACTTGCCAAGCCAGCCAGGCAAACACAACGCGACAACGTTGACCATCGGACAATTGACGAATAGGGCAAACCTAAAAATAGAATATAATCAGCATATTTGTTTGTTCTTTATGTCAAGTTTCACTATTTAATCAATTGCATACCTGTTGACGTCCAGTTAGACCGTAGCGGCCAATAATCTTTCGCATTTCTTCGCGCTCTTTCACCTCGGGGAAAGCCTTCAGCATGTAATCGAGAGGCGATATATCCAAGTCTAATAACTCGTGTAAGTGTTGGTGATATCTACCAATTCGGAGATGGCTGTTCTTGCGAATCATTCCGCTTGTTGGTACTAACTGCAACGCGGAATATCTTGTCAAGACAAAATATCAGGTACATTTACTAATAATAGAATGTATACTCGCGCGAACGTACATCACCATACAGCAGCTTCAGCAGGGTGCTCTTCCCCGCCCCGTTTGGTCCAACCAATGCGATTCTAGTATCCAAATCAATTCCAAATTCCAGATTCTTGTAAATCCAAGGCGCGTCCTCATTGTAACGAAAACTGACGTTCTGAACCATGATAACCGGCGGCGGAATTGTTCCGCACGAAGGAAAATAGAAATTCAGCACTTTATCATTAACAACCTTTTCTGTCAGACCTTGCGCCACCATTTTCGCCAAAGTTTTTTCTTTCGATTGAGCCTGTCTGGCCAATTTCGCCGAGCCATGACCAAATCGCGCGATATAATTTTTCATATGTGCAATCTGATCCTGTTCCCAGTTATATTGCTTCGCTTGATTTTCAAGCAATTCCATTCTAAAAAAAAAAAAACAAAAAAGAGAAAGGAGACATATAATAAAGCAATGTAACATTGAAGGAAATAATTTATCAGCGTGTTATATCTTTCACAACTTACCTCGTTTTCACGAACGCCTCATAATTACCAGTATAATATTTCAATTGCTTTTTATTGACATGGATGATATTGGTACAAATACCGTTAAGGAAATCTTGAGAGTGGGAGATTATAACAAGAATTCGTTTATATGTTTTGAGTTCCTCTTCTAACCATACACAAGCATCAAGATCGAGATGATTGGTTGGTTCGTCGAGCAACAACAAATGCGGTTTTACATATAGTGCTCTGTAAAATAAATTTTAAAAAATTATAAAAGTCAGTTAACAAGAGAGGTTAAGAATATTTTTTTATAACATTTATTGGAACATATATGCTTCAATATTTAAACCCAATTAAAATTATGAATGTTTTTTTGCTTCACAGATTCTTTAACAGTAAAAAAAATTACATCATAAACCACAAGTAGACTTTTTTAGTATTTTATTAAATTTTTTATTTAATATATTTCCATACCTAGCGAGAGCTATGCGCATTCGCCAACCTCCTGAGAAGTCTTTGGTAGGAGTTTTTTGCATTTTTGCAGTAAAACCCAAACCATGTAAAATATGGGCAGCACGAGCTTCCGCTGTATCGGCAGCCATATCCTCTAATCTTTCATACACATCCATGAGTTGTTCCTGCATACAGCAAAATTATAAGTAAAAGTAATCGTTCTTTTTCTTTATATTTCCTGACAAATATTAATTTATGGACTAACCTGAGCATCTTCCTCTTCGCAGTCTATTAACTCTTCGGCGAGTTTCTCTAATCGCACGCGCTCCTCGTCAACCTCCATCACGCATTCCAGAGCTGTTTTATTGCTTGCAGGCATTTCTCTAGTCAAATGAAAAATATCTATTTGCTCCGGGATAGGAACTTCGCGGTTTCCTAGCACCGCCAACAATGTAGACTTCCCAGAGCCATTTAGACCTAATAAACCGTAACGTCTGCCACAATTCAACTCCAACATGGTGTCTTGCAACAGTTCACAGCCATGGAAAGTAATAGAAAAGTTAGATATCTTTATGTCTCGGCTGCGTGGATGCGAAGCCAGCGAGCCTGTGCATGAACGTGCATCCGCATTCAATTTGGCATCTTCCTCCAATTTCAGACATAATGCCTCTGCAAACATATATCATTGTGTATGTTAAAAGATGATCAACAGAATAGGTGTTTTTATACGTACAATTGCAAAGGTTGTTTCAAAGGTAAAGACATATTTATAGAGCATATACACAAACTGTTCTATTTAATACTAATCTATTGTGTGAACATGTACAATAATAAATATATAATTTTGTTAATAACTATAAAAAATCACAAATATTACAAAATATTATCATATTAAGTTGATATATAATTTCTTGAGGCCTGTGTTAAAACATTAAAATTATCTTCTTCACATTTTCAAAATCAATTTATTTTGTCGTAAGATATGTGCGTAATGGTATCTCAAAAAACTTCTGGAAAATTTCATCGTGTGATATCAACAATTTATTAACACTGAAACAATGACACTTTGAAATGTCAAATCAGAGATCGTTGAACACAATTGTTTTTTTAAAAAACCTCTAGAAATAATCTATTGATAATAAAACTTCAATATCATATTAATAATAATATATCTTAGGGATTTTAATTTTTAATTTAATCAGGCCTCTCTAAACGTCGGTTGTAACGTGTCATTCGAGAATGATTGGGTAGTGGATTGGATTTTGCAAGGCGGGAAAAGCAACGGTCACATTCCTCCGTTTTTACCTTCGACGCTAATAGCCGTGCCGTTGGTGCCGTTCTGCAGGTCCCCCAACGCCGGGCTCTGCTCCTTGCCATCCTCGGCCGCCTTCTGATTATTGCTCTGTGGCTTCTTGCCAGACTGCCTCGCCTTTGCGGCCTCCTTCTTCTTCTGCTGCTGCTTCTTCTTCGCGTCAGACGGCATTGCCTTTCACCTGAAATTCACCAGCGGTTGCGGTTATGGTCTCCGTGACGTGAGGGAAGGCGCAGGAGGGCCACGGTAATTTTCGCGCGTTACGTAAGGCATAGGTTAGGAGGATTCGCGGGCACGTGCGTTACTCATCGAGGGAAAGGAAGCGAGAACCGACGCGCGACGTCACATTGCCGCAAAACGATCGCGACACCAAATGGGACGACACGAAACGAAACAAGGAGGGACGAGACCGGATGGGATGAGCGGCGAACTGCCGTTGCGGAGCAGCTCACGAGAGCAGCAAACTTCGGCCAGAGAGCTCACCTCTGAGCGAACAAACGAGAATCTATAACGTCGCGATGCTATCCGCTATTAGTAACCTCTGCGACCACGCGCGAATTACGTTTGCGGCTAATTATGCGTACCTAATTGTGCGCCAAAAAGCGGACGATCCGTGCGACACGCGAACCCACACGTGCGTCGGACGAATGGAGGCAAAACCGTCAAACTCATGGCAGAGCTTGCCACGTCGGCGCACAGATGGCGCGACGTGTACCAAAAGCCGCTTTATGGAAGACTGCTTTACTTGGGAGCGACCAGGCCTTTGTATTTTTATAATTAAAAATATTTACAGAGAAGATTAAATTGGAACAGCTCACAAGATATAAGCTTCTTTACCTTCTACATTTTGATGATAGCCTTTTGATTTATAAGACTTAAAAGATGTATATGTTATTAAATTTGATTTAATAATATAAGCTCGATCTACTAGAATTTTTACACTTATTTTTTTAAATTTAAAAAAAAAAAGAAAAATTGATCGATATTCACAGTTTGATTTTATATTTAAGATCGTATATATTTTATATATTTTTTAATTATTTACTTTTAAATTAACTACAATCTCTCGACATATTAAATGTTTGTATCGCTCACTTGTTTTCAAATCTTGCACATAGAAGTAAACGTTAATTTTAATTTCTTTTAAATATAATATCGATTATTTATGTACTAAAAATGCTCTAAGGATATTAAATATAGTAAAAAAGGAAACGAAAGTTCCTAACAAAAAATATTCCGCTATCTCACATAGTCGGAATTAACTTTAGAGTATTACTGTGAGTAAATTTTTACCTAGATGCTAATTTAAGTATAATTTGTGTTATTAAAATTTTGATAATTTAAAATAATATTTAACAAGATTTTTTTACATTAAAATATTATATTTGTGTTCAATTATTCTAATCTTGTAACTACAAAGTAGAAAAAAATCTAAAAAAATATTCGTATAAAAGTGTAAAAACTTTTTAATTACGTAGGTGCATTTTTACCTAGGATAGTATTAACGCCAGAGAAAAATATGAGCAGCATTCTAGGATTAAGTCAAAAATATACGAGGGAAAATGTAGGAAAACAGGAAGAAAGAAGGAAAATTCGAGGTAGATATTTGTATGTATCTACCTAAATATCGGGATAATTATTAATTGCAAAGTAGTAAATATTGCAAGTTAAAGCTGAAAGTTAATACTGTAAGTTAAATTTTTTATACACGTCGTACATTTACATTTTAACCATGGATTTTCGAAAAAGTGTCGGAAGAAATAAGGCCTTTTTTGTTTACAAATTGTCTTGGTGTAATCTGTTGTAATATTATTGTAATCTCTGTAGACTAGATACATTTATAAATAATGACCCAACTACACAGTTTCATTATTATTTTATAAGACTTTAATTATATCCTGAATACCACCGTTCGCGAATGGCGATAGTTCCAATATGCATGGATGCATCGTTGCATTCCCATAACATTAAACGCTCGCGTTTAATAAATTATATGACGTATTTATTAAGTATAATAATATTTGTAAAAAGGTATCTTGTTTGAATTAATAAATTATCATTACTGTTAGTGCATCCTGTCGTGTACGTACGCTATCGTCGACGTGAGCCTCGAGTTACATTGCGCGCGGGGTGTCGCAACCCCTTCGGTTTATCGAGTACTTCTGGATCTCCT
>QKQZ01054773.1:0-21399 GCA_003595255.1 Solenopsis fugax | reverse complement strand
AAATCCAACACGTTGATTTTCTTACGGCATACGTCTTACTGCTTAAGTTTTCCTATGTGTCATAGCCTTTAGCGTAACCAATCAACTTTGTTGTCTCGATATTTAGGCCACGAGGTTTCCTATCTATGTATATACATTCGCGCCATAACGTCACACACAGAACACGTCACAACTGTTGCTCAAAATTGCTCAAAATATAAGCGTTTTTAAATGGCCGTGAGGTCAAATTAAAATTTCCCTCTGGTTTTCAAACGCTAGGGGCTCGATCGGCCGATTAAATTTAACGATAGCCAATCATAGCTAACTGCATAACTTAAAATTGACCATCTTTAACCTAATTTTATAATTATTTTATTTATAAAAAATTTTTATTTAAAGTATTACATTTTATATAAATATTATACATTGTAATTTGCAGAAATTGGACAAGGAAAACAATAATACTATCAATTTTAAGTTTTGCAGTTGGTTATTAAATTTGATCGGCCCATCACGCTAATTGTAGAGAAATAGTGAAACCGATATCTCGTGTATTGTCTGTCGAACGTATGTCTCATCTGTCACATCTTATATACCAAGGAACGGTAGTGGACAATAATATCCGAGGGTATGCATGACAATGCGACTGCTGATGTCGTCGCATTGTTTTTATCATTATCCGTTTTATCGATAAGTAGGATATAACGGGTTACTTAGCGACGTTTCCTTCAATCTGTCAGCTTCTTCATCGAAGTCACTATCAAACATTTTCGTTGATTATTATCAATAAAACTTGCGTTTATCATCATTATATAAAATATACTCGCGTGTTCGCGCATTGTTTTTGACCAAACTATTAAACAAAACACGAGGCAAAAAATGGAGAAGAAGAAAATCCAGGACAAGTCACTGTTGGATCCTCATCGAGAATTCTTGGACATGGATACAGACGAAGAAGATTTTGCTCGAGAAGGTCTTTTTTTTCAAAACTTGTTTTTCCTTCAACATATTTCCAAAGACATTACCTCTTAAAGGACTGTGTGCTGTGTGGGTCATTCTTGATACTATTGGATAATTAGAAAGTCACATATCGCATATTAAATGTACTGGAAGAAAATAGCATTCCAATTTGATTTTTATAATACTTTTGCGATATAAAGGAAATGTTCGAAAACTTTGAAAAACTAATGAATACCTATCTGTGGTATCAGTCTCGAGTCTCGAATGATCCATAGCATGCAAGGGTTAATCACATATATGCATTATACATGTACACACACGCGCACGCGTATGTATATATTATGTATATCTGTAAAAGCATGCAATATCGCATATGTGCTTTTCCTTTTTAAAATGTTTCAGAAAGTCCTGAAACTGAAGAGGAGCTTTCTTCCGAACCGATTAAACCAGTTTTTGATGAACAGGATTTAAATAAATTAGTCAGTTTTTCTTCCAAGTTTCTTTAGGCGCATTTATAATACGTACACATGTTTTTTTATTTTTATTTTTTGTAATTACATCTTGCATCAGTCTTCATACAAAAACTTGACGCTGATTGTATATATCTAAGATAAATATTTTCCATGATTTTTCCACTTTTCTAATATATGTTTCTTGAAAATATATAATTATAAATAACCACTTGGTAGAGGAAAACGATTAGAATTATAATAGTAGATGTTATTGACAAATGTTAATCGCAAACCTTCTTACGACACTTGCTGTTTTAGGTACAATATGTAAAAGATCTCACAATTCTTCCTTCTATTGAGGACTGTGATTGGAAGGAGGAGTGCCTTATGATAATTCGCGAGTATTTTGAAAATCCAGCTTCTACATTATTATGTGTATATTTCCAAGCTGATACACTGAATGCACGGTTAAGCATCTTGGACGATATCCAAAATGATTTCGTATATTTCTTGCGAATACCGTGGCATGTATTTACAGTTGACAATTTTCATGCCACGGTTGTCTTTGGTAACATAACACATAACGCAATGATGTGCGTATTAAGAGTAATGGAAAACATGTACGTCACCATCGTACACGACAGTGGCAAGTGGCCAAAAAGTATCTTTTTTTTTTAATGTTGTATCTAATATCACAACCACATTTTGAAAATAACAATTCTTACGATAATGTAACGCTTCTGAAATCCGAAAATTACTAATATTGATTATGACATGAAGTGTCATTTTAAATATAACTTTACAAGATTGTCAATTATGTTATATAATTCAGTTTCGAATCGAATCGAATCTTTTAGATTCGATTTGATTCGATTCGTATTCGAATAGCACATTTCTAATAGCAAATAATTTATTGACAATTTTAATCATAAAAATACAAATTCAGAGATCACATTATTTTCGAAATTGTTTTAAAATCATTATTCTTGAGTTTAGTTTTTCGACATCAATCTCTCGTGCAGATATTTTTTTTTCTTTAACGAGAGAACAGTTATCAGAAATAATCTGTTCTTCAATCTACATAATTTTTTATTGCGCTTAACCGAATGGGTTTACAAGCCGATGGGTTTGACCAAATTATACGTACCGGGAGAAAATTTCTCTGATATCTCGACAATACCACCTTCGAAGACAAATAGCCTGCATGTTTCTAAGGAATTACCAGAGTCAGAAAAGGCATCAGTTGACAAATTTGAAAGAATTGTACGTTATTGGATCAAACAAATACGACAAGTATTAGCGAACGCATCCACGAGTAAAAGCAGACAAACCATATTTGACGTGCAACAACATTGGACGGCGAGATGTTGGTTTTGAATGTGTTTATTACATTTTACGTAGTAAATCGCAAGCGACTGCTATTAATTTTATTTATAGATTTTAATTTAAGCTGTTTGCATGATCAACTATCGAATATGGAAATTCAATCGATATTGCATCACTTGGAGAACGTTCGTTCACCGAGCGTGGACTCTTTTCAACTTTTGACATTACAGCTTCGTGAAGGATTAAAGCAAGCTGCATCCAATATAATGTATCTGAACGTTCTATCAGAAGCTTGTAACAATTTGAAGTGTCCGGACGAGATGGAAAAGCCTATGATGAAAATATTGTTCTTGATATTGTTTATCTGGACAGAATCCTCGTTTTATAATATGTCGTACGGTTTTTTATCTTTATATTTTAACAGATTAAATATCATATTTTAACAGATATTTATTACCATATGTAGTGTAATGCACTAAAATATTTGGGACTTTACTATCAATTATTTTATTTCGTAATCATAACATTTCGATTCCTGCATGACTTAATTAAAACTGCATGGGGGGAGTTACCCACATTTAAAAAAATTGGATAACAAAATAAGTGAATTTAATTTTAGGAACAACATAGAGGTACTTTGTGAAGCTATAAGCACTCAAATAGTACATCAATGTAAAAGTTTTATCAATTTGCAAGTAATATTAGAAGGCGATGTGGAAAATGGATTAAATATGCTTCGAAAATGCATCTCTTGTTGCCAAACATATAAAACAATATATAATAAAGTATTTAAGTTTAATATGTTAATGGCCAATTTTATCAAGCTTCCATCAAGCAAGAGAATTTTTTAAAATCTTAATTAGGATATTATTTATATTTAATAATCTTAATAAATACGAAGTAAATGCTTCAAATAAAAAACTTTTTGTCTGCTTTAGCAAAAATATTATAGTTACGACAAAATTTATATACAAAGAGTCAAATTTTAATTTAAAGAAAATTGATGAAATTGGCTAAATTCCTATAAAATCCAATCATTTGTTCATTTTTTGGTAAGTCCGATTGTAGGTTACAAAGATAACTGCGCTCATTAAATCTAATAGCATCTGGGACGTGAATGAACAATTAATATTTAATTATATCGATACATTTGTGCAGAGATGTCACGATATCATTGAAATATGCGATTCTTCAATAGTATTTGGAAAGTAAGACAGAGAATACTTTGCATATTTATATTTAGAACAATAAATACATTACAACGCGAGACAAATATTTTCTATAGGTGTAATAAAGTGGGAATGATTGGTGGTCCAAAAGGTGTCGAGTACGATGCCTATTGTCGCCAAATAGAGAGTCTATTTTATGAAAGTCTCGATGAAATCAAATCGATCCACGATGACATATTGGATGTAACAAAATCCTCATGGCTAGAAAACATGCTCAAGTTTAAAAACTTTGTGTTGGAATTGGAATGTATGGTTAAAAATTTAATAGATCGCATATTCGAAGAGATCAAGAATGTTGAGGAAGGTATCGAGGCTATTTATGCTTTACAACGCTTTAAACATAGAGAATCTTTGCGAGATATATTATCGAGGAAATGGGTGCAGGTGAGAGAAAAGCAAATACAAAATGTTTTTCCTTTAAGTTAATAAATATTCGTTTGTTCGCAGGTGTGGGAAATATTTGGTAAAGAAATTGAAAGTTGTAACGATAATATGATTTTAGAAGAAACGTATTATACACCATTCCAATGCTACTCGGAAGATGTAATTATGGTATGCATCAAACAGTATTTAAAACGGTTGTTCCACATGATGATCGATATGTCTGATTGGATTGGAGAGTGTGTAGCTGAGAAGTAAGCAAAAAATCGCTTTAATCTTACATTCACTCCGCTCAAATTTATTTTTATCCAGTTTAAAAAACATAGAAAAACACTTTTCTTCTAATTTTTTTGTCACACTAATTATAAAGTAAAAAATATCATGCGTACGTATTATTTATAATAAAATTATTTTAATAAATTTATATATTAAATTGCGCAAACTTTATATGTAATGTATAGTGTTAAAAGAATGTTTATTTCCAGATATATATTGGAGCAATATAAGAGAATGATGTGTCGATAGAGATAGCTAATAAGTGACAAAGATGCCTTTGGTAATAAAACATGGTGCAATTAATTTTGATGAAAATTATATATGATACTATAAGAATAATATATAAGATATAAAGATAAAAAATTAAACTCTATATATGCACACACGAACACATCGACGTTGGAATAGCTTCAATAAAGATTTACTAAATTCAAATAGTAAGAAATCTTGATAATCAATTGATGTATAGTTAAAGTTGAATTAATTAGAAAAAGAAATTTTACATTTTATATGTTCATATACGCTTTATATTAAATCACTTAAATATTAAATCTTTAAATATATAGTATATATAATGATAAGAAAGCTATAAATATCTTTAATCAAGAATCAAAAGAAGTAATTTGAGTGATACAAATATCCAAGGATACGTTCCAAAATTCTACTTGCCGGATAGAGTAACTACGAGTAACCAATCAGGATAAAGAAATTTTAAGAAATCTCAAGAATTCTTCATCCTGATTGGTCACTTAAAGTTACTCTACCCGACGAGTAGAATTTTGGAACGTACATACCCCAATAGAATAATTTTCTAGAAAGAAAAGTTGTTGGCTGAAGTCCCTAGATAACATTCTCCCATTGAATACTGAAATGTCCAGCATCGGCCGCAATACAAATTGATGCGAATGCTCATGATAACGGTATATAACCTTAAAAGCAAAACATTGGTTTTGTCAAAATGAACTTGGAATTATTAGGTAAAGAAATAGTTATTATGAAACACGCATGTAATTAATAATAAAAAAATTTAGTATCTAGTTAATATGATGAAAAGTTTATAAGGTTTAGTTCAACAAACTTGTATTTTTTTTTACAGAATCATTTGGTCAAAATTATCCAGAAGTATGTTTACATTATTTTATTAATAAAATAATTAAATAGTAAATGATTTAATAATTACTCTTATTAGGAATTTGATGGCACTTTAGATTGTATATCTCTTGCTGTTACTTGTACATTTAATAAGAGAGGAACATTGCTTGCTGTGGGATGCAACGATGGAAGAATAGTTATTTGGGATTTTCTGACTCGTGGTATAGCTAAAATTATTAGTGCTCATGTACATCCTGTATGTTCATTAAGGTAAGTTGTAGAAGAGTACAACTTTTAAGACTATAAGAGATATAGGTTACATGTATAGTTATTTTTAATTTTATATGATTAACGGTTCAAATAAAGAATAATCGGTTTAGAAGGTAATATAGTAAGAAGTAATTTAAAATAGTCAATCTAAATCTCAAAGTATACCAATTTAATTGTATTTTTTAGTTGGTCTAGAAATGGTCATAAATTGTTAAGCGCATCTACAGATAATAATGTATGCATTTGGGATGTTTTATCTGGAGAATGTGATCAAAAGTATAGATTTCCTTCTCCAATATTAAAAGTACAATTTCATCCAAGAAATCTCAACAAGTTTTTGGTATGTCCAATGCGCCATGCCGCCGTTATGGTCGATGTCGAAGGAACACATAGAGTTATACCACTTGATGAAGATGTATGTGTAACATATATCACCTATTGTTTAATATTAACTTTAATCACGTAACGATACTTTAATCTTACTAATATGCTAACGTTTATATTTATGTTGATTATTTTGAAAAATTGAACAATAGTATCTTTTTGTAGCCTGTATGACAAAATGTTCAGAAATTTATTTTCAAGTGTTGCTGTTAGCTTAACAGCAACATCAATTGAAATTATGACATAACAATAACATTGATGAAAATAATACTGCTCTAATTTCAGAGTGATTTAAATATAGTAGCATCGTTTGATCGACGCGGAGATTACGTATATACGGGAAATGCTCGTGGTAGAGTTTTAGTTCTTGACGCTGAGACGTTAAGTGTAAAAGCGTCTTATAAAATAACACAAGGCACTGCTAGTAACACAGCAGTAAAAAGTATAGAGTTTGCACGACGTGGCTCCTGTTTTCTGGTTAATACCGCTGATAGAGTAATACGTGTATATGACAGTACTGAAATATTAGCTTGCGGTAAGGATGGTGAGCCCGAGCCAATACAAAAGCTGCAAGATCTTGTAAATAAAACAATGTGGAAAAAATGTTGCTTCTCGGGAGATGGAGAATATGTGTGCGCTGGATCAGCGAGACAACACGCATTATACGTATGGGAAAAGAGTATCGGAAACTTGGTAAAAATTTTACATGGAACCAAAGGTGAACTTTTACTCGACGTTGTGGTAAGAAAATTGAATTTACAATTACTTAAAGTTTCTTCGTTTAAAATGTAATGTGATAAAACTACTCTCGGTACAATATCTTCTCTGCATTATAGTGGCATCCAGTGAGGCCGATAATTGCATCCATATCATCGGGCGTAGTTTCTATTTGGGCACAAAATCAGGTAGAAAATTGGTCTGCATTTGCACCGGATTTCAAGGAGTTGGATGAAAATGTTGAATATGAAGAAAGGGAAAGTGAATTTGATTTGAGCGACGAAGACAAATCTGTCGTACAAGGAGAAGAGGCTCAGGATGAAGAAATAGAAGTTGACGTTGCTTCAATTGACAGAGTCGCTGCATTTTGCAGCTCTGATGAGGAAACCGAAGATATCGGTTCTCTTCAATTTCTACCTATATCTCCAGATGTGGAAGATTCCGAGGATAATCAGGTAACGCCACACGAACCGCCAATGAAGAAACATCGTTCACACGATATAGATTTACAGGGGGCACCAATTGATGGTAAGATCTCACCTGTGTAAAATAATTATAAACAACTGAATTTCTTATATATAGCGATATATTCTGGTAAATTAATAAAATTTGTAGAAACTCATCCCTTGTTAAATAAAGGAAAGGATAAGCCAACTACAAAGAAAGGAAGACCAAGATTAGAACACAAAAAGGGAAAATGATTTAATATGTGAGAGAAATATTGATAAATAAAATATAAAAAAAAAAATTATTTCTAAATATAGAATTTCTATTATTTTTTTCATTTGTACTAATAAATGTGTTCGAATGTCAATTTCTCTAGATTCATCGGGACAGCGAGTTTTTTCCTTATTCTGAGCCTTTTCCCTTGATCCCTAGTCTTGTTCAATGGCACACATGCGTATAACGTCAAGTGTGCGCTACGTTTTCTCTACTCGCTCTCTCGGGGTGCAAACCCCTTTATATATGTTCTGTGGCAAACCCATGCAGCGGAATAGCTTAACGCAGAACGAGAGCGGAACCAATCACTAGCGTTCTGCAGTTTTCGGGCTCGTGATTGGTTCCGCGATACGCTATTCCGCTGCATGGGTTTTCATCATTCTAACGTATGATTATATATATATATATAACGTATGTGTCACGTTGGCAAATGAGGGGGAGAGGGAGCTGGACGGGAAAGAGAATTCTAGTTTAAACAAAACAGCTGAGTTGATTTAAAGAAAAACTAAGTCCAGAGGTTCTTATCGTAGAGAAGATTCGTGTATGTAAAAATATATTATAAGGACGCGTATATAGAATTTTTTTCCACTGTATTCATGTTTTTGATACACTTGGACAGGAGCTCTGTTCGTATTTGTCTCGATTAAATTCGATAACCGGGACAAAGCCGGTTCGTTGAACCGACACCTTGCTCGATACATACATTACTAACGTTGATGTGCTTTACGTTCTGCGAGTGTCACTCGCGGATGTATAAAGAGGATAGGGTAATTGTCTGATTCCGCTAAACACAAGAGAACGGGATAGTTAATTGATTAATTTGAGCAGACGAATGAAAGTCCAACAGTCGAACAAACGTGATTCTTGCCCATCATGATTCGATCGAGTCTCGTGCTCATCCTCGTCATCGCTACGTCGCACGTCACTGTCGGTGATGATTGCAAAGGATGTGTACCCTTGGATTCATATTCGTTCGACAAGGTACAAAAGCGTGAGAAGCTCAGAATCTTGTTCAGAATTTTCGTGTGAAATAATATAAATCGAAAGTCTTTATTTAATCACTTGCATTACATCAGATTAATGTATATTAAAAGCTATTACACACAAAGTTAGCAAAGTTAAATGTAAAAACAGATAAATATTTTAAACAATTAATATTCAATACTGTCATATTATTTAACAGTATATATATTTTTTTTTATTGTCAAAGTTGATTATCTTATGCCACTGTATTTAGATATTTTATGTGTAGCAGCCCTTAATGTGTACTAATTCAGTGCGAGTGATTGAATTCACAATTAATAAGAAATTACTATAGACTAGATAAAGAAAGGCAGACTTGATAGAAACTAACTGAATGACAGTGCATTTTTAAATAATAACATAAATATGAAATGTTTACAAATATTTCGACTTGTAATAAAATCATCCTTAGTTTGTAAAACGTTTACAAACATTCTATATTTATGTTTTTATTCTTTAAATGAGATAAATAAGCATCATTCCCTTGGCTCATTAGTCATTTTTTTACTTAATCTTTGGTATCTATAATCTTACATCATAGCTCTTATATATTATTTTTATTCTATTTTTAATAAGAAAATTTTATTCTCATTGGCACAATCTAATTTAAATGAATAAAAAAAATAATAATAAATGCTGTTAAAAATGTTGTCTTATAATTTGATGCAACATATAATTTAGCATCTTTTATATATTTACGCATTGTATTTATATGTATGTACGTATAAATATATGTATGTTTTTTTGTATTTGAGAAAAAATATAAGAAAATTCGACCACATTTCATTATTTTCATCTATAGTTACTATGGTTACCATCAGCCATCAGTCACGTGAGCAAGTTCCGTTACCATTATACTTTAATTCACAAGCATTCTTTACTTATGACAAGATACCGACAAAGATATAGATTCTATTAAACTTCAATGAATCGATTGAATATTGACATGCACGTTTCTTCTGAGAAGATCTTTTAGAATTTATATTTTAAATAATAGTTAGGATTATAGATATATTACAGATATACAGGATGTAAATTTTAATTGATAGTCAAATGATTTGAAAGTTAAAGTCTGATATTTTTTTATGATATAGTTATACATGAATAACTGAAAAACTGTCACATTCCATATTTACTGTATATTGCATGCGACATAAGCCTTTTCTTAATACATTTTGTTGTCAAAGTCAAAATGACATTTTTATTGAAACTATTTTTGAAATTAATTATATATTTTAAATAAAACATGTATGGACAATGAGACAATTCCAATGTTGTAAAATAAAATGATTCAATTATTAATGTGTTCTTTTTCATATCACTTAGTGATATGAAACTCAACAGTTATAAATATCTATGAAAACATTTTCACACAGGTCATCCCCAGGTTCAAAGCAGTGCTCGTTAAATTCGACGTCGCGTTTCCATATGGTGGCAAGCACGAGCAGTATGCGACTGTAGCGGCCGATACCAAGGATTCGCAAGATCTCCTGATAGCCACAGTGGGCGTAAAGGACTTTGGCAATAAGGATAACTCCGATTTGGCACAACGCTACAATATTAAAAAGGACGACTTTCCAGTAGTTTTACTATTCGTACAAGGCAAATCGGAACCAATCAAATTTACTCCTGAAAAGGATTCCGATTTTACGGGCGAATACTTGAAGCGCTTTATCAGATCTAGATCAAGGGTGTATCTGGGCCTACCAGGATGCGTGGAACGGTTGGATAAGCTAGCTGAAGAATTTAAAGTCGCGGGAGAACAGGACAGACAGGTAAGGACTTGAAAAAAATCAACGAGACAATATGCTTCCTATGCTTATTAGATCAAGTGGCTATAGCGAGCTTTATAAACGTATTTATTTGAAAATATTAAAGCAAAGATTAAAGTAATTTTACATCTCACATTTGTGATATTACTAAACTTTCTTTATGAAGCATACTTATTTTTTTTCCTAGGAGGTATTAAAGAAGGCTAGAATTTTTGAAGAAACTTTACCGGAAGAACAACGAGAAGCAGCAAAAATTTATGTAAAGACTATGGAAAAAATTTTGGAGCGCGGCGATGTATTTGTACAAACAGAAGAAACGCGCGTACAGGGGCTTCTTTATAGAGGAAAACTGTCTGATCAAAAAAAGCGTACCATGGAAGAGAGACGAAACATCTTACAATCTTTTTCAACGAGAGATGAACTGTAGAGGGCTTGAATTATTAATGATCGCCTAAGCAATCAAGTTTTAGTCCAAATGTTGATTGTTGCGCTATTTTGAATTTTTTCATACGTTCGAGTTTATATAATTTTTCTATACGTGGCGATAGAAGTAGAAGCTGTACAAGAGATACACTCAGATGCTCTATTTAAAAAAGGTATCACATTTTATTTTTTACATTCCTTAATTTATTTCTTTGTAAAGTATTTCTTGTGTGCTATGAACGTGAAGTGCAAAACGATTTGCTATTTCATGCGATTCTTTTTTTCTTTTAATTTTTTTTTAAAGGCCTGCGCACAAAGAGGAATATTAAATATTAGGAATAGGAATAAAAATTTTCAGTTTCCTCAATGAATACTATAGATAAATAATAAGTTATGTTGTATCTTGTACGGCACATTCATGTCTTACGTTTTATTCGTATCCATTGTGCGTTACATTTAATATTCGTTGAGAAAACTGATACTAAAATTTTAATTCTTATTCCTAATATCTTATATTCCTCTATTGTGCGCAGGCCCTAACGCTTTATTCTTTTAGAGTTCTAGAATTCTAGATAATTAGAGAAGCGTAATCGGTTTATGCAGTATCGCAAAAAGCTCTAGAAAATATTAAAAATCGCGTCAAATTATGAAAACCGCTCTCAAAGGAGGTAATAAAAAATATAATAAATGAAAGTTAAAAGCACATTACGTTGGCTAAATAAATGAAAAGAGATAAAGAACACGTAACGCATAACACACAATACACGGTAGAATAAAAACAATAATATTGCCCATTAATATTATAAATGCCGAGTCAATCACATGATTGGCATTTGCGATGATCAACCAGGGCTCGTAACATCGATTTTACTTCTTTGATTATCTATGTAGAAGAATTCTACATTCTTCTAAACAAGATATAAAATACACATAAATATAATTAGGCAATAAATATGAAAAATGTACGATTGTCATACGCAAGAATATATCTTGTCAAATCGGTCATTTAATACATTTACTGCTTGTATATTTGAAATAGAGTTCCGTTATGAGAGCCAAATCGGTTTCCATTTCTTCCGATTCGACTTAATGGATCTGTTAACAATAGTTATAAAGCGAAAATGACAATTGTTCAATTCCTTTAATCTCTTTTGATAGTTATTTTCGGAAAATGTAATCATTTTGAAGCTGATGGAAGATCTTGAATTTGAATGGATTAGATAGGTAGGAAATGTATTGAATAAATTTAGTGACTAGCACATAAAATAGCAGTTGACACAATCAAGATTCATTATAAATATTCTCTAAGAAAATGGAAGGTTGACAGGTTGTGGATTAAGATGTTATATCGTAAATAACTTAGTCAATTTTATATCGATTATTGTATACACTTTCAACATATTATTCACTCTTGTTAAGGAAAATGTATCGTGCGATCATTAATTATAAAAAAATGTGATATAATGCATAAATCATCTTTGTGAAATAATGAACGAATAAAATGCAGAATGCTTTTTGTTCGTACAATCATTGTATTTATTCGTTTTTCGACAGTCAACTCATACATTCCCTCACATACATTCCTTTCAGTACAAATGCAATTTCATTTGAATTTAATCCCAGTTAAAAAAATCACAGATAATATGTTCATATAAATAATTTTATCGCTTGGAAATTTAATAAATCTTTCCATATTATTGCTAAAAATGCATCTACATATATTTAATCCTCAGTAATGAAACAATGGCATGTAATGTATGTCTGCGCGCATAAATGTCAGAATGTGCCCTTTGATAATAAACTGTGTTCTATATACATATATATATATCAAGAGTACACCACATATATATATATATATGTATATATATAATTATTACTTCTCACCTTCGTTCATTTTTAATTTTGCAATCTCATCAATTACTGTTTCTTCATTTGTTACTACAACTTTCTCTTCTGTCGTCTGTTTCTCAGTATCCTTCTGCTGAGAAATCGCGTTAAAATCTTCAGTCCGTTTAAATGACTTTGTTTGGTCTTCGTTATCAGTACTTTCGCTATAACTTACATCACTGCTGGATTCGCTATCACTTTCAACGTGCTTTTGTTCCGAATTACTTTTGCCAGCATAAATTTCACATTCAGAGCCTACAATCTTCTTAGCTTTTTCAAACGATTCTTTCCACATTGATGCGTCTACCGCAAACAAAAATTGAACATATAAAGTAATGCAAAAATATCCTATAATACTATTGCTATTTGTTGATTCTCTCTCTCTCTCTCACTCACACACGCACACACGCACGCACGCACGCACACACACACACACACACACACACACATATACAGATGTACAAAATTTAATGTAATATTTTAGACTTACTTTCAGCATTTGCAAAACGTATCGCGAGTAATTCTGGCTTGAGTTGTTCATCAGCATAATCGGCAAGTACACTCCAAACCCATGCTCTATCGCTGCCACAGTTTGGCTTCAATTCCATCCATGGAGTGATAAAATGATTTGCACAGATCTTGAGAGTTTTATCTCTGCGCATGACTACTCTAACTGTATTTTTTGTCTTGTGTCTAAGTAGTTTGACCTCCCCTGTGCCACGTTCCTTCCATTCCGCAGGATTGTTCGACGTATCGTAACGATACAACTTTGCCCGTCTAGAAATCACAAAAGGACAAAAATATTAACTTTTTGAAATCAATATCCTTAACAACAATTATTCAGCATTAATTTACAGTTTTAACATCTCTGTCTCGTCTTCTTCATTGTTAGATACTTCTATCAAGGGCAATGAAATTATTGGTTCAAAATGGACATCATTTTCGGTATTCTCTTCATCGTTATCTTGAGGTGGCTCACAATTGGCACCTTTCACATCAATATGATCACCGTTTAGCTTAAAAAAGAAAAGAAGAGACGTTTTTCACTTTATATTAAAAAGTTCCAACTTTAAACCATGATGTGTGTATATGGTATGTGCACACGCGCGCGCGCGCTCGGTTACAAAATATTAAATTTTGTTTAAGAAATAAAAATATATAAAGACAAGTCACAATTAAATGTTACTTATTTCAAAATATACACGAGAGAGAAAAACTATAAAAGAATTGAAATTAAAATAAAACTGTGCTATCAAAGAAAATACGATATCTGTCTTGGACGCATCGCGTTTAATTTCGAAATAATGCGCAACATAACCTATTGTTTGCGATGTAATCTTGCCCATCGTGATTAATCGACCGATCCGTATAATTTGGATGAAAAAAACGTGAAAGAGGAAAAAATGTTGTTAAGGTATACGTACCACATTCTCCGGCATTTTTTATCAACGTTGGTTAGAAAGCTAAGAAATTGATGTGATTGCCGCAATTTCGCGACGACAGTTGGCCGTTTAGTTATTCAGTAGCTATCTTTGCATACTTTGTGTATGTATGTACATTCATACGTATGTACATACATTCGCGTGTCGACAAGTCGATAATCGATTTATTCATTATCAAGCTTCTTAGGCCCGATGATTGCACCAACGTTACTTTGGCTTTGAGATAATAGAGCTCTAATTCGAATATATGTCTATCTTTATTTATTTAGAAAAAAAGATAAAGAAAGACGTGTATATTTAAGTCTCGCTTAAAGTGAAAATAACGTTGATGCAATCATCGGGCTCGTATCGAGAGGTCGAATCAGGTCGAATAGCAGTGCTGACTGATGTGACGACGGCGTGTCGGGCGTCGGGCGTGTGTTGTGTGCTCGCGAGGTTCGAGGTCTCGATCGAGAGACGATCAGACGATAGTCCGTCAGAGAGAAAAAGAGCAGACAGTGCAGCATAGTGCAGCGCAGTGCAGTGCAGTGCAGACGGACGGACGGACGGACGGACGGACGGGAGAGTGCGGCAGCGGTGCAACAGGGGAATGCGGGAGGGAGCGGAGCAACGAAGAGAGGAGAAGAGAGAAGAGGAGAGGAGAGGCGAAAGGGAGTGGAGTGCGCGGTTATCCGGACGGCCATTGCGAGTAACTTGTACGTGAGCCGTGGAGCGCGAGCCCGTGTCGTACGGCACGCAAGCGAGAAATTTCGGTGGACCGATCATCATCCCTGCAGTAAGGTGCTCCGTGTGAAGCGAGGGACGCGCACGAGACCCCGGCCCGATGGCTGAGACCGACAAATTAAATATCGACAACATCATAGCTCGGCTCTTGGAAGGTAAAACTGGTCGATCGCCGCGTCGTCGTACGCTGCTCTCTGCTCGCGAGACGAAGGGGAGGGGAGAGGAGGGAAGGGGATGGCGACGCAACGCGCGACGAACATTGCCCGTCATCCGCGCGAATTTTCTTCTTCGTGTCCGCGATTTTCCTCACTACTCACTACGCCGCTCTCGGATGTGCCACGACGACGCCCGCAACACTCGGTCTCTCTCTCTCTTTCTTTCTCTCTTTCTTTCTCTCTTTCTTTCTCTCTCTTTCTCTCTCTTTCTCTCTCTCTCTCTCTCTCTCTCTCTCGCGCTCGCTCGCTCGCTCTCGCGCGCGCATACACTCGTACGCACAAGGGCATATCGAAACCGCGCCGCGCTGCGCCGCCGTCTCAACTCCCGATCATTCCGTCTTTCCCGTATCTATCGTCGTTACGCAATGTTCTCGAAAATGATGATCGCGTTCCGATCAACTCTCGTCATTGGACGGCACGTGCGCTTTAGTTCCTGTGACAACACACTTTGCCCGCGCACGAGAAGTCTGCTTGGGCGAGGTCCGTCTATTCTATTTAAGAGAGCTGCTACTGCCACTATCACTCTTAACTAGGCTATTTTACATTTTCTTCTAGCATTGTTATTACTTTGCAAAATAATCAAGTCAACCTACTACAAGCGTGAGAAGTATATTGAATTGACGTTCTCCCTTGACATTCAAACAAGATTTTTATTTATACAATGTTACTCACGTTATCTCTTTCAACTCATGGTTTTTAGAAAATATTCAATTCTGCAAATTCTTTGCAGCTTTACATAAGAATAGATTATAAAACGATTTATACCATTACTCGACACCCTCGACACCATCCATTTCTTCAAATATATGTGAAATTGTTCTTATAGTAATATTTCTTATTTAGATAGATTATAGATATTCTTGTAGAAAGATACTAAACATGATGAAATAAATTAATTATATTAAATAATAGAGGAGAATATAGATTAATATGTAAAAACATATAAATTATGTATTATTTTGGATTACATTTCATGTTGTGTTAATATAGGAAACTAAAAATAGGAACTAGAAAAAAAGTACTTAATATCAATATGCTTTCTCATTTACTCTTTTATGAAAGTGTTTTAATAATTACATTAGAGAAGAATTTTGGAAAATAAAATTTAGTTATATTGTTCATGATTTTTAATATTATCAAAGTATTGTTACAAAAGCATTGTTCTTCCATTATCATTCTTTAGTACGAGGAGCAAGACCAGGCAAGAATGTTCAGTTGACAGAAGTGGAGATTAGAGGACTGTGTCTCAAGTCACGTGAAATTTTTCTATCTCAGCCCATCCTTTTAGAACTCGAAGCACCATTGAAAATATGTGGTAAGCAATTATATATGCATTAAAATTAAGATTTTAAGAAGAATTACCTCTATAATATAATTTATATGATATTTAATAATAATGACTTTAATGATATCTTATAATTTTGTTCGATAGGTGATATTCATGGACAATATTACGATTTGTTGCGATTATTCGAGTACGGTGGTTTTCCTCCTGAAAGCAACTATCTTTTCTTAGGAGATTACGTTGATAGAGGGAAACAATCGTTGGAAACTATCTGTCTCCTTCTTGCCTATAAGATCAAGTATCCAGAAAATTTTTTCTTATTACGAGGAAATCACGAATGCGCATCCATTAATAGGATATATGGATTTTATGATGAATGTAAATATTCAATCAGAGATAATAATATTAATATTTCGTGAATATTAATATTATTTTTTTACAATTGTTTGCTTATCTTGCTATTTCTACAAATAAATCACATTTTAGGTAAACGTCGTTACAACATTAAACTATGGAAAACGTTTACCGATTGCTTCAATTGCCTACCTGTTGCTGCGATAGTAGACGAAAAGATATTTTGCTGCCATGGCGGCTTGAGTCCGGATCTGCAAAGCATGGAGCAGATCAGACGTATCATGCGACCGACAGATGTACCTGACCAGGGATTGCTCTGTGATTTATTGTGGTCCGATCCCGATAAAGACACTATGGGCTGGGGCGAAAACGACCGCGGGGTATCGTTCACTTTCGGCGCAGAAGTTGTTGCCAAATTTTTACACAAACATGACTTTGATCTTATATGCCGTGCGCATCAGGTAAAAAAATATTTTAAATATATATTTCATTTTTTATTTTTCATCAAATTTTCATTCATCTTAAATCGAAATATCATTCCTTCAGGTAGTGGAAGATGGTTACGAATTTTTTGCTAAACGGCAGTTAGTGACATTGTTCTCGGCACCGAACTACTGCGGCGAATTTGACAATGCAGGTGCCATGATGTCGGTAGATGAGACTCTCATGTGCAGTTTCCAAATTTTGAAACCGGCCGATAAGAGGAAATTCACTTATGGCGGTCTCAACGCTGGACGGCCTGTGACGCCACCGCGGGGCGCAAACAACAAAAATAAGAAGAAGTGAAAACCTTAGATTTATCTTTTCAAATGTGCGATGCTTAGGATCTTACAACTGCTACCGCCCGACCCAACATTTATCAAGACATTAAGACCTTGTAAGAAAGAGAGGGAAACGGGGAGAGAGAGAGAGATGTGTTATAATAATAATTATTATTATGATTATATTATTTTTGATTGACGCGCGCGAAAAAAAGCCTGTGGAAATAATTACTAAAGAGTCGGGAATACATCTATTAGAAAATCCGGAGGGGCGTTGCTTTTCACAGAGTTTATCAAAAGTAGTAAGTGATAGTGCGTATGTTGTAGCTAAATGTGTTACCGTATCAAACAGAGTAGTAATGATGAAACCAACCGATTGATTATAAGATTAGAAAGAATTTTACGTGGTTTCCATGATATTCTTAACAATTGCGAAAAGTAACAAGTAGAAAGTGGACAGGCACTTGAACTATAATTCATCTTTCCCATTCATCAATCGTCTGCATCTTATAGCTTGTTCGTCATTTGCATTTACACTCATCACTGTCGCAAATATCTGAGAAATTACTTGAGAAAAGACGTGACCTTTTTCGATCACTTTACGCCGTGAGAAAAATCGACATGATAATAATGTCACATATATATACACACACATGCACGCATATAGCGCTCTTGCTTCTCGTTTCATTATGTAAGTACGCTGTTAATGAAGATATCGACACACAATAATGAACTAACGATCATCTAGATTTAATTCCCTAAAGTATAATAGGTATTTATAGCTTGATACTTCTGTAAGTTGCACAAATTTGTAAACGACATCTATTGCGTCATACATACTTTTATAAATATACATTTATATGTGTGAATTGTGAAATACAAAGAAAAAATAGAGAGAGAGAGAGAGAAAGAGACGAGATTTTGTTTCAAGAACAAATGTTTTCGGAGCATTAACGAATTATTAATATGCATATTACATACTGTCTCGCGACAAACGGAAGTATTTGTATCGTAGTTATTATGGTGGCAAGGCTTCTCTGGATTAGTTTTACAATATTCGTATAGAAACGTGGGAAGATATTAATCATGTGTAAATGAACACACGCGCGAACGCGCATCATATAGCGATTGATGTCATTGATGATAGGCGATTCTAATTTTTGAAATAATACGAAAAAGAAGAAGCCTTTGCGATTGGGGGGAGGGGGGAGGGGGGACTCCATCTTTTGATTGAGACGGTTCTGTTACAACAGGACGAATCATTGTTACTGCTAATATCATCTTCATTCCCCTCGCTCTCCTTACCATGTTTATTTTATTCGATTCCCCATTCATCCCAATCTTTAGCGACTTTATTATAGTCAATGCACAGATTCATCCTCGATAATATAACGGAAGCTATACAAAACGCGATAGCTACGAGAAACTACGACGCGGATCTTGTTTCGAGATCTTGAGACCTATCATGTTTAGCTTCCTTTCTTCATATTTGTACATTAATTTCTTTTTTATAAATAAAATTCACATAAAAACATCCACCATATTTCTTTAGTCAATGTATCGCATCCATCATCCCGACGCGACGATTTCTCATACGTGAACTATACTATGCCTATGTACCATGCGTACGTTCGTGACATTCTTTACATCTATACATGTATTCGTTCGTCGAAGATAGATCTAAGTATATGAATGTAGTTTCAAGTTTGCTGTGTTTAAACATGATCATTCAGATTGGGCAGATTTAACTTTACCTGAGTTACATTCGGAGAGACGTGTACGTACAAAGGCTAAAGCGATAACACCAATCATTATCTCATATAATCATCATCTCTTACTAAGCTCCTTGCGATGCACTTTCGTTACCGTTTGTAATTCTAGAGAGAGTTCAATTTAAATATGGTAAATAATATACCGTTGATCAGCAAGTGAAATGTCTAGTTGCGTAGTACTTTTTAAAATGAAATATTTGTATATTATACTGGTACGATGGAGCGATAGAGAAAAGTTAAAAAAAAAAAGATAGAAAGACAGAAATATAGGGACCGTAATTAAAATGATCAAATCTAATTACGACAGATACATGCGAATTATCTTGTTCAATTTTTCGATATCCGAAGCATGTCGCGTGAAACAAAAAGCTACAATTAATGTATAAAAGTATACGTCATCATAGCTTTTTGTCTCACGCAAAGTGTATTATAAGTACACAGAAAAAAATGAATATCAAATCAACAATTCATTGTTTCATATATAAGCAAAAATATAAAATCTTCTTGGAAGAATTTGATAATCTTGATCAGACATAATTTGCTTACATGAAGAAATAAAATGTCTCTTTGAGATTATAAATATTTCCAAGGAGATTTTATATTCTTGCTTATATATGAAACACTGAATTGTTGATTTGATACTAATTTTTTTTCTGTGTAGAAATCATAAATCAAGCCAAAAATTAAGTCATGACGAGCCGGCCAAGGATTTTCGACTTGTTTACTTTTCTAAGTAATTAATAATTAGAGATTTATTATTCTACTTACTCAATAATCAATTCTCGTGTAAGTGTTATTAACAGTTATTATGTAAATAGTATTAGATTTATTAATAGCTATATATCGAGTGAAAAATCGATACACACCGCAGGAAGGCCGATTATGCCAAAAACACTGTTTCATGCACGAGCGAAATTGCTTCTTACCAAAGGGTTTTAAACTTTTCGCGAGAAGCGAAACGCGAGACGCCACAAGTGTCACGAGGGGAAGAAATCAAAGTGCGTCACGTGCGACGCGTGCGTTCTAATTGTAAGAGCAGATTATAGTCAACTCAAATTCCGCGAGAATTGCGCAAACTGCGCGAAACGTAGAGGCATAAAAAAAGATATCTTTAAACGCCTTTATTCAAGAAAAGAGAGGAGAGTAAATGTGAAAATGATTCGAGCTTACTGCATGCGCGAAATATCTTTAAAAAGATCTTTACTATTAAAATAATCAGATCAAGTTTTTGGATTCCTTTTAGCACATCTAACGTTTCTTTCCGATAAAACATTATTTATATATATATATATGTATATAAAACGATATGTAAGATTTTGATTTGTTGGGCATACGTTCAATATGCGAAGATCGAGGTCGAGGTCGAGGTCAAGGTCTTCTCGGCAAAATCAATGAAAAAATATCTTTTCTCTCGTGCGCATTCGATCAGATTTATCAGTCTAAAAAAAGTTTTACGATGGAGCCAGAGGACGATCTTACATGAACAAAAAAAATCTTGTGTTTCTAAATAATGTATATCTTAATATTACATTACACATTAATATAAATAGAATGCTCAGAAATTGATGAATGTCGAAGCGAGACGCGAGCAAGTATGATGTGGATCTATAAAAGTTATAATATAATTACAATTAATATATTCCATTCGGCACTATAACAACTGTACGTATAGTATTAAGTATTATCAAATAACTCTGTGAAAAGAAAAGAATTTGTGATTAAATTGAAGGATGTGAAATCTTAATTTAGCTCTTTTGGATCTTCCTTTCCTCTCCCCCCTCTGCCCCTTCTTTCTCCCAATTCTTTCAATTAAATGCTTCGATAGTAAAATCGTATATTTTATACAAGAAGAAATATTCTTTAATTAATTTTTTAGAATCGTCATCCTCTCTCCCTTCCCGATCGCGTCATCGATAATGGAGCATCTGATCACGCGAAGCACCACATACATATTAT
>QKQZ01054771.1:0-27201 GCA_003595255.1 Solenopsis fugax | reverse complement strand
TATATATATATATGTATGTATGTATGTAAACAAGAAAAAATTAGTATCAAATCAACAATTCATCGAAAAAACTTTTTGGAAGAATTTATAATTTTAAACAGACATAATTTGCTAGCATGAAGAAATTTTTTCAAGATTTTATATTCTTGCTTATATATGAAACAATGAATTGTTGATTTGGTACTCATTTTTTTTACTATGTACGTATATGTATAAAATTTGTATAAAGTAGAGAAAAGATGAAATAAGAAATTTAAAAGATAATAATTTCTGTTGCTTGTTATTATCATTTGTATTTTTCTCTTTTCGATTACATCACAAATACTCGTTATGCCGTGTTACGTAATGATACGACATAATCTCTTTTCATAAGAATTTTTTATCTACGATTAATTGTTCTCGGGAATAGTATATATCTTACGATCATCGTGTAATTTTTAAAAAGTATTCTGGAGATTAATTAAAGACGAAAATTTTAGTACTAAACTGTCGAGATCAGAATAATTTCTTATTTATTAATGAATTCATTAAAATTGGCCAACGTTGGGTGCCAATTTTATTTCTATCAGAATGAAAAAAATCGTTACATATATGCAATATTGAATCAGAGAAATAAATTTTTCATCATATTAAAATATAATTCTTCACACAAACGTTGGATTTTTTACAAGCGATGATAGCACGCTCGAAGTTATGTTAAAAAGTCGAGATAGAATATTCGGCATACATTTACTTTACAACGTGGTGAATATTTCGTTGTAGTGATCGATTGTTGACATAGAACGCTCAACGTTTGTTTTTGTGTGTAACGTACATATACATTGCGCGTTGGTGTGTATGTACGCGCGTTCACCTTGCCATTACTCGTTCGGCGACGCCCGAACCAGCAGGCGGTGGCGGTGGCATGAATGGCTCCTTGTGCCGTTGCGTTTATCACTCAAAGACGCGATTACTCGTATGGAATATTTAATGATCATCGCGCACAATTAATCCTCTCTTCTTATAATAATTCGTAGGTCGATGATTACCTATTTATCGATTGTTTATTAATAATACGTGGAATTTAAATTTATTGCGTGCGCGATATTGAATTAACTATTAATTTGACCTTACACACGGAAAGAACATTTTGCTGAAGTGTCTAAAAATTTAGTGAAATACAAATCGATGAAAATAATTTTGCTGGATTATTAAAATAATTATGAAGGACATTCAAGCACGATGAAGAGTGCTGCAAAAAGTTTTGACGTTCTAGCATCCAGTTTGAGCGTCCTACATAACTATTTTACTGGTTTAACAAAATTATTTTTAGATCTGTATCTAGCTAAATTTTTAGACACTTTAGCAAACCTTCCGTGGGATATCGAACTGAAGATTCTGATGTTATATTCGAATTTATCGATGGTTACAAGTATGGTCAAAAAAGAAGATGATAGAATAATATCTTTCGGTAGCTAGTATAAGTTTCGTAAAAAGTTGATTAAATAATATATTAAATAATAATTTATTTATGATAACTGCATTTTTGATATGCTAAGTTTATATTAATTTTTTCTAATTCATTCATATTGATAATTTGTCTATATTGCTTGAAGCGAAATGAAATACCAGGTAAAAATAAAATAACGTATAAATTTAATTATAAATTTCATATGTATGATTAATTGTATGAAATTAAATATAAATGATTTTGTTGAATTTATTCATGGATTAAATAATCGTTTTTAACGTTTCGGAGAAACATTAAATGGAGGAACTTTACGCGATATAGCGATTGATTAACTTTAGCTTATAGTTAAAAACTATTACAATCTCGATTCTTGTTTTATAATTTCTGAATCTAATTTATCTTCGGAATACATTATTAAAATGTTGTGACGATAATTACGATACACACCGATATTTTATATCTATTTATGATTATAAATAAACGTATTTCTCGTTGAGCTATCGTGGGATAGTGCTCGAAAAATCAGAGAGGGCAATTTTATTAACGTCAGAGAATATAAACTTGATTGTGGTAATAGTACAAAGTACTTTCAATAACTGTTATGTAAAATGATAATACGAAGAGAATATAGCTACACATTTTTGCATGACAGTTTTAAATGTATAAATTATGTAACAAGCAGTTTTAAGATAGATATTAAAATTAATTTTTTAGGTCATGTATTTTATGATTCCTCAAGTATTTACGACTTAATTTTTACATTAATGTAAGCTTAATCGGGAAGACTTGGGAATATTAATTATTCGGAATTCTTCTCCAAATTCTTTTTCCTTCGTTTAGATTTTTAAATTGTTACGCATATTACAGAAAGCATAAGAATGTTATGAAAATATTATCTAAAAATTTATTAAGTTTTAAAAATTGTTTCTCTGAAGGAATATATAAAAACTATATATATAACGAGTAATTCTTGGAAGAAGTGGAATTTAGTAAAATGTAATTCGAGGGACGAGGTGAATTCACGGGGAACGATTTATGGGATTGCAAATTGCGGTTCGCGTGTGCGCGTATCGTATCGTGAAATGCATCTGTGCCGTTGTATGCATTAGCGTGAATCTTTGTGTACCCGTACACCTTAAGTAAAGACACGTGTAGAGAGTTTTGTAGCGGCGACAGTGTCTTGCAATCGCTCATGATAAGATAAATCCACGGCGGAGTTGTCGGAAATATCGGAGTTTTTCGCGGAAAGAACGTCGTTGGTCATGCGCTACAAGACAACTTGTTGCTTCGCCAAGAAGGTGGAGGGTGGAGGTAGGAGAGAATGAGAGGGCGAGGGAACTTCTCGTCTGTTGCATAATACCTGCACTAGTCGCAGTAGCGTATCTCTTTGTTTACCTTTCTGATTTCGTTTATTGCGAGATTTAAGCAGCCCTTATTTTCTTTCGCTTTTTATTTCCTTATTAAAATTCTGTCCTGCGCTCACTTCTACGTAATGCTTTTTTTTTTCTTCACGAGAAAGTCAAATATGATTATTAAATAAGTGTAAGGAAATGTGATCGTGTTCATACATAGGAATCGTTTTATGTGATTCGAGAAAGAATTTTAAAATAATATGTATCCGGTTTAAACGAGAGTGCAAGGTTTTGCAATGAACTTCAGTGGCTCTACTTGAAATGGATAATGTAATTCAAGCTTGAATCAAGTTGCAGCGCGAGATTACTAAATGATACGCATCAGATTAGTTATCGGGTAAAGCATAATAAGTATAACATATGTATTTAATACGAGGCCCCAACCGGTGTAGCTTTAATTAATGTTATATGAGGAGATTACCGTGTCACAAAAGCTGACTAATCGAGGTAGAAAAGTCCTTGTAATTGATAAATAATTTAGATTTATTTCTGGAGTAGGATTTATTTTATATTCATTATCGAATAGAAAAATACATATTTTAAAAAATGTTTCTTATAAATTACTGCAACAAGAGAATATATTTCACATATATGCTTTTAAGTGAAGTAAAAAGTATTTCCACCAACATAGATAAAATGTAGACTGATATTTGATTAAATTTCGCTCGATTATCTTGGCGATTTCACGACTGTGATATTAGATAATTATATTTAAGGTTTTATTATTCATATGATTAATATTTCCGTTATCTGTTTGTGCAAGATATTTTTTCAATGATAGGCACATTCGTGAATTACGTCAACAGACGGTTGTCAATAGATCGCTTTTTAGCACGAAGGCAGTTGTCTATCAAATTTAAAATTATTAATTATTAACTCTAAAGTTTTTATTTGCTTGTAAAAGCTAAATTACTTGCTTAAAAAAC
The DNA here is from genome assembly GCA_003595255.1 of Solenopsis fugax. NCBI lineage: Eukaryota > Metazoa > Arthropoda > Insecta > Hymenoptera > Formicidae > Solenopsis > Solenopsis fugax. Next base: position 23,413 of record QKQZ01054771.1, on the reverse strand, counting down.
GTAAAAGAATTAATTTATTTGAAAGTTTATACGGACTAAAGCTTTCTTTAATTATTTGTAATATAAGTTTTTTTTTTAATTTTATTTACTTTTTTTCAAATACATTTATTTTCCAGGAGATATTTGCAAATGTTGATTTCACAGTCGATTTTAATAGTTAATTTTATTGTGCACAGTGTCGAAAGCTTCTTTCGCAGGACTAAATATTGCGATAATATTTCATTCCCTTCGCGTAGACTGAGCCTCATTATACGTCAGTGCATCGATACAATGAGGAATTGTTCACCTTATACAGTTAAGACAGTCGAGTATAATTTTTTTTGTGTCTGCACAGTCATGTAAATGCATTTGACTCAGTCATCGCGTTGTCTGTTCCATTGTCCATCCAAACAAAAGATATCAATTGTACGAAAAATTATTGCTTGTAATGCTACTCATTTGAATGGAAAAATTGAGTTATTGCATTAACACAATATTATACCGTGTTACAGAAATTAATTGAACTGTCCTAAATTTTTTTTTTTTTTGCACATGTAATAAACTCTTCATACATAATTTTCATACACAATTTTTGCAACAAACACTTCGAAATCTTAGCATCTTTTATTACGTGATTTCGTTGTCTCCTCTAAATAGATCTTTATCTTTTGATGTAACAGAGATTCGGTAAACTGTCTGTCTATCCGTGTGGCTTGTCGGTTCGCCAACTTCCTTCCTTATCTCGTGGCTTCGGTGTCGGCAATTTAACGAGGACGTGCAAGCGAAGACATTCGAGTTCGTAATTAGCGTGATTAGCACTGCGAAGTAAAGCAGTCAAATACACTCGCGCCCGAAGCTTGCCGCCTTGATTAAGGAGACAATAATTTAACACGACTACGCGTTTGTTCTCGCAATTATCGTTGATATACTGAGCACTGTGCAAGGACAGAGTAGATCACGATTACTATATGATAACAAGAGATATATTCATCATGCTTACGAATGCAGGTTTTATTAATTTTTATATATACATCTTGTTTTATTAAGAGTAAAAAAGAATAGGATTTATTTTAGAAAGTAAAAGAAAGTATTCGTAACGAGGCGTTATGAATCATATGAAACCAACTATAATATATTTGTAACGATATTATTTGATAGAGATTTTGTACAGATGCACTGAAAAAAAATTTTGTAATAATAATTAAGCTTTGGTGAAATAATTTTAAATAAATTGATTAGTATAACCAAATATTTAGTAATATTTATTAATTATATTAATAGTAAACAAACATAATAATAGTAACTAATCATTTACTAAACGGTCATTAAATATTTGGTAATATTAACTGAATATTTAATTGAAATTATTTCACCAAACTTCACTTGTTAACTATCATCTAAGCTTGATTATTACTATTAAATTCTTTTTCACTGTGGAATAGAACAAACATTATATTTTTAGATCATAGATAAGTCGCTACATTAAAATAAAGAATAGCATTTGAAAATCTAAAAATATCGCTAATTGATGATAATATGCATAATAGTAATAATCAAGCTGGATGATAGTCATCATCTAGCTTAATTATTATTATCAAACTTTTTCAGTGTGGGATAGAACAAACATATTTTTAGATCATAGATAAGTCGCTACATAATAAAGAATGGCATTTGAAAATCGTCTAAAAATATCGCTAATTAATGATAATATGCATGATAATACAAAATTATTAGCGCACAAACAAATGCTTAATCTACCGTGTCGGATAAACGACAAACCGGAAACTGATATCTTGCCTTATCATCTTCGCTTCAATTTCTTGATTGACGAGAGAGATCCAATCTAAATTCACTACCGGCCCGTCATTAACCAGAATGTACCCGGTGATCCAAAAATAAAGTCGAACCATTCGTTACACTGGTACTTGCGAAGTCACGCCACTAGTAGAGATTCTATCTTTACTTTTGTGTGTGAGCTAACATCGCGCGATATCTTTGGCTTGTTTATACGGGCCGTATTGCGAAACGCTTTTCTAGAATCGTTAGATCCGTCGGGCCAACTGTAAATTATAATTACTACGCGCCGCGTTCACCGAAACGTACTTTCTCGCGAGAATTCCTCGCTGCATTCGTTCGCTGCGGTAGTGTACCTAATTATCGTGATTTATTAGCAATACGCAATAATTCGCAATTTTTAACATTGATTACGGCTGAAATTCGTTTGTTAACAAGTATGTAAGTGGCGGTAATAAATATGAAGAAAAGTAGAATTTAAAATCGTAAAAAAAAAATAGTATTAAGTATCAAAATAATTATCAAATGCCTACACGGAAAAAATAATTAAACATAATTTCAAATTTTGCTGAAATACAGATCTGAGAATAATTATGTTGAACTATTAAAAAAATTATATTGGACGTTTATGATGATTAGTAGAATGTCGAAACTTTTTTTGCAGCAATAATATTACGTTTGAGTCTCCGACATAATTATTTTAATGGTGCAAAAGAAAATTACTTTCTGCTCTGTAGTTAAATTTTTAGATGCTGCAATAAAATCGTTCTTTCCGTGTAGAAATAATTTTATAGCAGTAAACGAATAATTTCTTATATCTATCGATATTTAAATCATGCTAAAGAGTTTCGAATTTACGATAGGCGCGCGTCGTCAATCGTTATAACTAATTAGCAATTATAGAAAGCGACAAACATCGCGTTAGTAGCGGCGCTTATCTCCGTAACACTAGCTTTCACCGGCGTGAATAATTTCGCCACGCTCACAATGGAATCGCGCTCCTCGTACGCGAGAAAAACGACAGCGAGATGCACCTTTCCGATCTCGGCACTCCGTCTCTGTCGCTCTCGCTCGCGCGGTGGTCATCGCAACTAAAATGCAGTTCCCGGGATCGCCGAGTAGGAGAGCGAAAGAGGAAACTCCCAGTGATTAGCGGGCGCAAGTTTGCAATTAATACGATCCTAAGAAAGCGGACACGAGGCAGTGCGCGCTTGCCAGTAGTAAAGTATTACGATTTCGACTTGTGCTACCAGCGACGTTGCTTTCACTCGCGAGAAGAAAATCGTTTCAACGATCGCGAGATCCGATTCGTAGGTAGGTATTCGACAATAGCGATCGTGTGCGGTATGCGTTCTTTGCATATTAGGCGTGTCATTAATTAAGAACCAGCTTTCCATACGTACTATCGGTTTTTGCAAGGTGGGACGAAACCGCTACTCGAACTGGCCGCGAGATAAACGGGAAATTAACCGGCGCACTACTCACAATGTATCTCGATCATTTAAAAATAGAGAACGTGTAAAAATAGAGGACGCGCTATAATTAAGCGGGGCAAACGACCCCGTGAAAATGCAAAATGTTGCCGAGAGTCAGTCTCGTGAAGACTTAAAGGTAGATATCAATAACCATTCTTCTCGTTTTCGAAAGAATTCGTGGGAAAATATTTTGAACCGAGGTATAAAAATAAAAAGTTACGTCTATCATTCTTATATCTCGTACTCTTCGACCGAGATGAAAATAGATAGTTGTATTCGTAAATTAATACACTTGTCCCCGTCGAAGGATTACATAATGGTCGGACGCGCGAATGATTTTTACGGCTCGTATTACGCCCCGCCACATTTATTATTTCTGCTATCTATAAATCCGACGTGGTTTAGCACGCTTCACAATGTAGAGCAACCACTTGATGATGCTAGACGTTCGTGCCAACGCAAACAGGAGAAATAAGCACAGCACACCCGGTCGTCTGTCCACTATGAATATTCCCGCCGTACTCCGAGGCAGAAATATTACGCTTGTTAATCTTTTACGACGCACACGTCTTGTTTCGCAACGTTAGTATTTGCATTTCCTTTTTCGCGGACTTTTTATCGGATATTTGCGTCCATTAGAAAATGAATAACGCAAAAACCTGCGTATCTTCCATTCGGCCTCCTTTTCCCCCTGCGATATCCGCTTTCTCTCTTGTTATTGTATTTTTGTCGCGGCTCGTTCTTGATATAGACGCTTGAAAATGGCACTCGGACACTCGGGCAAGGTGCGGACGGTCAGGTATACTCCGAAATACTCGCCGTCTGCCACTCACATTGCACGTTGCTGTTGTTGTTGCGTGCGTGGACACCCGATTCGATTTACTTTATCATGTGACAGCCGTGGGCACCACGGTATTTTACACGCGGCTCATATTCCGCTTTGCGAGGCGTTTCGCGCCGACGTAGGGCGAGATAACAATGCGAATAAATAACAGCATAACGTAGATGCTGTCTTTCCTAGAATGACTGGATAGTCAAAACTACTTAATCGATGTTAGTTATTGAGTTCGTAAAAATGTCGTTTTGATACTGTCAGCCACACGTTGGTTATCATATAATTTGAGACTATGAGAACTGGAGAGTCTCCAAGCTGGAGATCAAAGTAGAAGAAAAAAAAAAAATGTGAGAATAATGTACAAGTCTCGCAGAATCGTCGAATGTCGCTTCGCGAACTATGATTAGATTAAGAGCTATTTAAATCTCGAGGCACGTTGATAGCTACGCATTTATTAAGTCCGCAGAAAACACGTGATACACGTTAATAATATAACTTCAATAATATAACACGTTAATAATATAATTTTATTTAATTCTGTTGTTAAATTATAAAATTACAGTTTGCACAGCAATCTCATAAAAAAAATGGAAGAATGCGCGAATATTTCACAGTTCCCCATTTGCGAACGATAGTAATAAACTCGCCACACGTGCTGTTTTTTTTTTTCACACTTTCCGCACAAGGCCCGTCATGCGCGACATGCGTGATCGGTAAAATTATGAGAAGCGCTCGTGGAAAAAAATCCTCTTCGCGAATATCTCACTCACTATCGTAATTCATTCTTTTTTTTTTTTGTTTAAATACAGGTGTTGAAAATATAAAATACTAATACGAATCGATCGTTTATTTTTAGAGCGGTGAGATGTCATTAAATTTTCCGAAATTTATAGCGTAAGCTTTGATTTTTTTCTATTTCCACGTTTATTCATTTTTTTTTAATCTGAGAAGTATCATGTCGAGCTTTCCGGGATTAAGTTTTGAAGCAGAAGCTTGTCCACGAATTGCACTTTAATGCACGAGGGTAAATAGTAAACCGCTTCTGTCTCGGAGGCGGAATCAACACATGGATTACTCTCGACTCGACTAAGTTCCTTAAGATGAACTTTTCTTGAGTCCTCGCCATCTGTTGCCACTCGTGTACTCTTGAACTCACAACGAAGCAAAAGAACAAGTCAATAAGCAGCTTGAAGTTTCGCAGTGTGCTTCGTAGCTCCGGGATGCCTTGCAATGTGGACTGAGTTTCAGCATCATTGACCTAATTCCGTGTCTTGATATAAAAATACCGCAAATTCGACAGAATGAAATTTTAATCTCCTAATGCTGTTTGTAAAATTGTAAAATATCACTTTTATTACAAAATTTACTTATTTATCTTATAAGAAATATAATTTTCTTTAATGAAGCACGAAGAAATATACATTTAGCAAGATGCACTTGATGTTTTGGATATGAATTTCATGAAATACTCACGCGAAAAAAAAATTATTTTGACAAGAAGAGGGTTTTATATTTTGACGAAAAATTTTTCAAGACGTTAGCTGCGTTTATACGTACACTGAAAAAAAAAGACTGGTTATAACTACTAAATGTATAGTGAAATAGTATCAATTAAATATTTGGTCAATGTAACCAAAAATAATTTTACTTTTCTAAATATTTAGTAACTTATACCAGATTTGATAATACTTACTAAACATTTAGAAAAATAAAATTATTTTTTGTTATATTGACAAAATATTTAATTGATACTATTTCACTATACATTTGGTAGTTATAACCAGATTTTTTTCCAGTGTATGAATCCGGTTACTATATCTGCATTATTTTCTCAATCGGGCAGCTCTTGGAACCGCGTTTAGCAGATCGATCGATTCGAATAAATAAAGGCGCGCCTCGCATTCAATGTTTACCAGAGAATCACGATCCCATCACCTCATTTCAATAAACGCGCAGCCGGCGGCGTGCGCGCGTCCAGAAAGTATCTAATCTCCGGCGAGATAAGCCTAATCAAAACTTGCTACTTCGCATCCTCGTAGACGCGGAGCGTACGTTAAAAAAAAGTCATACGACGTACTTGCGATGCGTCACGCCGACCGACGATCGAAGACAGATTAGACTCAGAGACGCCGACAATACGTCTTGCATAACGTCGCCGCAATCTTGTTAATCGATAAGAGAACGCGCGCAGTTTTAAGTTCGGTAAGGTCAACGATCCGCCGAGTTTCTAATGGAAGAGAGAGGTGTCTTTGAAGGCACGCGTGGAACGTAACCGCTTCTCGAAATAATCGCGGGCGCTTGCTAACGGCGTCTGCAAAAATAATTGGTCGAATTTTGAACCATTCGCGAGTCCGTGACATTCCTGGGTGGAGATCGGAAATGGAACAAAGATTTATTCTATCTAGAAAAAATAATCTATCGCCCTGCTTTAAAGTCTAATAAGTTTCACACGTTTGCACGCGTATATCGTTTTACACGGACTACGGAAGGAAGGGAGAGGTACAATGTGTTTACTACACGTACACACGCGAACGCCCATTCATTTCCGGCGCGTTTTGTTTTACGCGGGAGGGGCGAATGCCGATTGCTCTTCCCCGAACGCTCGGCGACCTCGCCGCGATCGGTGTCGGCTGGTCCACTTTCCCTGAAAGCCCCCTAACTCGGGGCGATCCGTTCGAGCGACTCGATAAACATCTTATTTCGGGTCGTGTCGAAACGTCGCGGTGGTGTGCCGCATGCCGTGCGATCACTAAAAATACACGACACCGCGTAACCCGCCCCCGGTGCACCGGCACTCGGTGAAACTGCAATCGAAAATAAACCTCTCCGAACACCTGGCACCTCGGTGTTCTATTCTGCACCATTGAATTCCATTCGGCCCTCCCAGCATCCTTCTCGCACGCAACGACACGCTCACCTGTCCCATGTATCCTCCCTGTCTACGAGAGATACGACGGCATTCGCCTGTACTCAGTGAAAATGTCCAACTTGCAATAATGGTATCGAGTGTATTTTTCACGAGGTAATCGGTAGTAGAACGTATCTATTTCAACACGAAGATTTTTTTTTTTATTTTTCCATTTATATAGGATAATAAAATTGTGTATAGAGATTTGCTGAATGCGTACGGTTTAAATTGTACCTCTGATGAGTGATGTTGATATATTATATTTTATATTTTTACGTTGCTTAATACAAGCAACATTTAGTGGCAAAAAAATAAATAATGAAATAAATGAGAAATGAGTAATAAAATTTAACAGATTACATTTTGTTTTAATTCATAAATTCGATACTTTCAAAGGCGATACGATTTAGAGGTGACTGGATGCCTAAATCATACCTTTTACAACACGTTGCAAAAGAACTTGTAATAAATTAATTTGTTAACGGTGAAAGGTTAAATATTTTAGTAATAGGTGTCTGAAACATTTCAAGCTATAATTTGCAATGTTCATTTGTGTACAAATCAATACATTAAATTGGAAATGTAATAAGAAAAAAACTTAATAACTTAAATGATACGCATTTCGCACTCTCCTCTATTGTAACACAAAACACAGCAAGTAAAACAATAGATGCGATCAATCATTTAGCTAGAAAAAGAAAAAGCGTATGTAGTACGAATCCGTAGGGTGGAATAAAGAGTTTGCTATAACAACACATGATGTCGATAGAATTGACAACAAGATGAACGAATGTGTCTATATCGTTTGGGAAATATACTGCTGCAATATCTCTCAGCGCTCCTCGTCCGCTCCTGGTTCGTCCACGATAAGATTGCGGCGCAATGATTTTACGTGTTTGTGAACTTCGGAAAAATACACTCGTAGATAAGCAAAAATCAATATTTGTCGCGTATAAAAATGCAATTATTTTTGCGAGCGTGCGTCACTGATTACATAGTCGATTAACCTCGATGACCGTTGATAAGATCATATCCTTGAATAGTTTTGGGTAGATGACCAATCTTTAAGATCACGCATAGGAAAACAAAATTGTATTCCCTTTATAGCTTAATATATGACTTGGACCTGCGATTCAAGATTAAAAGTCTGTCACGTTTCTTCGATTATAATCCGAAAACGAAATAGCTTAACTAAATAAATTATGGACATATTACTCGTGAAAGAATCGAGAATTTAAAAACAACTTGATATATTGCGTCTAATTATATTTTTTTTATTATACTTCGTAATATTTACGCAATGGTGAAAGTACATACTTAAAAGTAGAGTTTTCTATATATCTTTTAAAAAATTATTTTTATTATTCTCTCTTTTATACTGAATTATTGAGAAAATTTAAATAAGTGCACATCAGTTTTTAATGATACACTAATAACTTATTTATTATTGCAAAAATTTATTCCCGTCCGCAAAGATGTAGAAGAAGAATTCAGTTCGGCATGCCCGTAATTAAGGTCAATTCTTGCGAGTCGATCAAGTTACGTCACTTAGTGTGAAGGTAGTATTAACCACCTATCTGCGATTCGATGTAGTTGGCATCCTTCCAAGGGATGCTAGTGAGTTTCTTAGAAAGAGAGAGTAGCGCATCGAACCTCTCTTTTTTTCTTCCTCTTCATTCCTTCATACCTTCTCATTCTCTCTGTGTGCGCAGGTCAGCGTACGAGAAAGATCATTGGGTTTTCTGGGTTAATCACCGGGCTTTTAGTCTTAGTACGCACAGAAGCCTCATTCGACTAAAATGTGCTAGAGTGATAACGTGAGAATATAACTGGCGATCGTTTAACGCGTAACTATATCTGATATATCTAGTTTCTTATTTTAAGTCTTTAATGAAAAAATTAAGAAGTCCATGTATAATATTAATTAATTAATTTTATTAATTTTATTATGATGGTAAGGAAATATGAAAAAAATTTGAAATATGAAAGAATTTCAATTTCCCCTTATTACGGATTTAATTAACGAATTTAATTCTAACTCGTGTTAGGTAGATATGATCAAGAGACGTTGAGCTTTGAGCTTCGAATAAAATAAGCCATTGGTTCTTTGGTCATAATGTTACACGTGATGTAGCTTAAAGGCCATTGCACGTAAAAAAGATTTAGTCGTAACTGTAAGGCCAGTTGTAAAATTTGAAATGGTATTGTCAAACATGGATAATAATCTATTTTAAAAGAATAGCGTACATGATATTCTAACTTCTTTGCATCTTCTCTGTTAGCGATAAATTTCGTATAGAAGATAAATAACAATTCAAAAATGGTCATAACGAGCAATAGAACGAAGATGACAGCGCTTAATTTAAACAATAATTTTATTTTTTAATTTTTGTAAAATTTGAATCGTAAAAGTATTAAACTATACATATAGTAATTTACATTATATAACAAAGAATTCCAGGAAGAGTTACGGTGTGTTTAAATGGTCTATGTCTATCGTAAAATTTGTCAAGAAAATTATATCAAGTGATATGACTGTTATCGCTAACAGTGGTAGACTGATTGTAAGTCTAAGTTAAACTATGCAATATGATAAAATGACAAAGACTCTTATCATCAAGAATGTTTATAAACAATGACATGTGTTAGCCTTCCTTAAACTTCGTTTTGAAGCTTAGACAGCTAGATTATATCATAGTTTAACATAATCACAAGGCCGTAACCATAGTCCCAAGATTTCTATCAAGTCGAAAGATTACAGTTAACGCCTATTCAACCAGTATGAAAGCTGTACATAATCTAGCTAGTCACCTTTAAACTTAAAATGGAATTATCGCTAAAAGAGAAAACGCAAAGAAGTTAAAATATCATTTGTTTAAAACAGATTGCATCAGATTTTGTACTCACGTTTGACAATATCACTTCAAATAACTACAGTCTTACGGTCACGATTAAAATCTTGTTAATCTTGTGCAATGACTTTAAGGACCTTTTTATTGTTATCCGGGTAATCGTTATCCAAGTGTTTTTATTCGATTTCACTCGAATTTATCGCCCATGTACAATTCCATGAATCATCGCAATCGTTAAAATGACGCGAATTTGATGTAGTATTGCGTGCGCCGATGCTTGTAAGGAGCAAATCCAATAATGATCATTATTTCATCATACCATTGATATCACTGCAATATTTGGACATGTTATCACGTATTATTGCATAATATATCATGAGCGGAAAAATTCGATTATTTAATTGGCTATATATCTCCAGCTATATATCTTCTGTTTACGTTAAATGACATTTTTTAGCACTTTTCGCGTTCAAAATTCTTTTAATTGTTTGTAATGCTATAACATATAATTAATATAAAAATATTTTCTACAATATAAAAAAATGTATTTTTACATTAAATTAAAGAAAAAGTGCTTTTGCTCCAAGGTACATACAATAATATTTGCTATGTTAAAATTCTAAAATCATTGTGTCCATCAACCTCAGTCAATTCGATCGTTAATTATCACTGCAGCTGTTCAGAAGAGCCAGGAAATTATTTTCAACAAGGCATCTATTATCGCGCATCGCGTTCTAATATTGAGAAGTTGACACATGGGGAAGTCACTGGCATCAAGCCAGATTATGTTGGGAAACTCCAGTGTTGGTTCTGAACAACGATTCTGTATCGTGAGAACCCTTGTGATTTACTCACAATGTCTTAACTCTTTGTGATCCCAATTATTTCTCGCAAATGAATGAAAATCTTCAATTTTATTTAATTGATCAATTTCATCTAATTCATCTAATATGAATTATAACATTTTTATTATTGAACAGATTTATATATAGAAATATCAAAAATAAGGTACCTGAGCTTTTCATTAATTTATTTCAATAGAGTTTTTAATGTAAAAAATAAAAATAAATTAAGCGGGTCTTATTTGGCTACTTTACAGTTTATTAATTATAATCGCGTCACAATTAGATGAAGTAATGGGTTAAATGTTCGAAAGCTTGAAAAATTATGCAATAAACTATTGCAATAAACGATGACAGATCAAACTCGGTATAGAATTGCAAAGGGTTAATAGTAATTATCGATAAGTCAATATTTTCTTACTAAGATAGTTACAAATACAATATAATAATAATTTATATTATTCCAATAATTGGGCTGCTCGTAATTAATTCATATAAAATTGTTATCAGAAATTTCTATTGTTTTGAAAAAATGGATAAGAGCCATGTCACATATGGCTCTAAAAACTCGATAAGTACGAAAACAAGGATAAAGAATTTTCTTATCGAGTTACATTTTTTTCTTATATAGTCACTAATGCCTTTGATAATAACTAATAACTGTCAGGAGAAGAAAGTATGGATGTTTTAATGACTTTATTATTAGAGTATTTAGACTTCGAATCGATCGTTTGCCGCATATTAATTTTGTCTCCATCATAAATTATTGGCAGTTTGATTGCACGTTCATTATTGAGAACTGTGGACGTATTATAAAGCACAGTAAAAGAAAGACCGCAGATAAGGCATTGCGTAGAGAAGAGAGGTACAAAGATTTCTCACATAATACGATCTATTAAACGACACAATCGCGTTGGTAAAAATGTCTTCGTGCAAATAGCTAATGCAACGAAACTGTACGTATTTAATTAGTCGGTGATAATCCATGACTCTTGGTGTCATCGCGAATGTTTTGTGTCAAGGCCGTGATCATTACTGCGTCTTCATTATCTCACATTGCAGCGAATTGGACATAAACAATAGCGCGACATTTAGAATATTTATGTATTTAATTAATTTAAAAAAAAAATAATAAAATTACATCATCGATTAATATCTTGCTATACAATTATTTCTGAAAAAAGTTCTGCATAATGTCTCACCGAAGATAAAATCTGATAACATGTAAATTAACATCTTTGTTACATTTGGCTACCGGACTTCGACACGTAACGGCATGTTTATGAGTGATTCACGGTTAAAACAGTATTATAAATGCATTTTTTTTTTAAATCAAAAGTGGCCTTGATTTGTATTCGCACACAAATTACTCTTTAATCTATATATCATCGCCGTCTTCAGCTCTAGAAACAAAAAATAATGACGTCCGAAGGCATTACCTTTTTTTAAATTACGAATAATTGGACACACAAAGTCCTGATGATAAATTCATATTTAAGCTTATGATAAGATTTTATCTTGTAATTAATTCTAGATTTGACTTTAATTTTTACATGGTGAATTGTGAATAATGACTTTATTTTGCTCACCCAGTATAACGCTTATGCATACGAAGTACATTTGCTTGTACATACGCTTCTTTTTTAGAATTGATTTATATCCGCATGACGTTAATGTGTACGAACTTAAAAAAATTGAAACTAAATGTCAGACGAAGTAATTTCTCGAAGTAATTCGAGGAATCGATTAACTTCTACTGTTGCTTGTAATTTACAGCGGCTCGTGTTTGTGTCTCGAATACCATCTTCTCAAGTGAACGTGTAACGTTATCTTCTACTCGCAGCCACGGAATAGCTAATTACTCTAATTCCAAGATATTAATATAAATCAAGAGATTGCAGCGATAATACGCTTAGCCACATAATAGATTATCAATTAATATTTATTAACTTTTATTAACCCTGATATATGTTATTTCTTCAAGGAATTGAAGTTTTAACAAATATTAGAGGAATCGATAAATAATGTCGTTTTTATGGATTATCTAAACATTATGTAGTTTTGTTAATTTATTATTTATTCAATAATGTAATCGCCATTATTTTATATAATGGTCATCTATTTATTTAGTTTTTTAATTCCTTTCTCGAAGAAATTAATCGGTTTTGATTTGAAAAATGTGGATATAGTGATTTGAAGATCACTTGTTTTTACAAAGCTTTTTCTTTGTAAGATATGCTTCAATGATTGAAAAGATGACAGTCCGATAGGACAATGAGACGAATACAGTGGATAAAGAAGTACTTTCTTTCTCTAATTTTTTGTTGCGTTTGTTTCATTATTGCGGTCGAGTATTACGTCATATTACAGAATTAAAGTCGATTAGCTTCTTCGAGAAAGGAATTAAAAAGTTAATACAAGTGGACGACTATCTAATATAAAATATGACGATTATATTATTGAATAAATAATAAATTATAATAAAATTACATATTTACATTATTTATAAAAACAACATTACTCTTCGGTCTCACTAATATATAAAAAATACACTTTTTATTAATTTATTACATAAAGTGTTCCGATATTAAAATACTACCGCAAAAGTTTATAAAAAAATTAAGTTAAATTAATTATTTTATACATTTTTAATTCAAATGATAGTTTTTGAGATATAAAGATTTGAAGTTGGCCAATCACAACTACATTTAGACGCATGCGTGACTCACCAATACTGTCACGCGAGCGGTAGTATATCAGTGACCGCATGATCGTCTATACCTGATTGAGCTTTTAAATCTTTGTATCTTAAAAACTACTTTTTGAGATAAAAATATATAAATAACTATTTTTTTACTCAATTTGTCTAGCACTTTCTTGATTTTACATTTTTGTTTTGCGAATTTTAGAATATCTTGTATATGCAATTACTTATATGCAATTAAATGCATATTAAATATTCATTTTAACCTATTTTATCTATCAATTTTTTTAATTTTATGATTAAATGTGTTATCTTTCCTTAAATTCACGTGAATGAAAAGTTTCGGTAGATGCAACGCGTGAGAAGTTAGAGGGAACTCCTATGTCAGTGCCCGGATAGCTCAGTCGGTAGAGCATCAGACTTTTAATCTGAGGGTCCAGGGTTCGAGTCCCTGTTCGGGCGTTTTTTTTTTTTCGCATTTTTTTTTTACGATTGAACACTCAATATACTAAAAGGAGATTTTTATTTCGTTGGATACAAATTTATATGATGATTTTTATTCGACGTAAGAGTTTTTTAATAAAGAGCTCGACGGGCGAATTCCAGATCTCGAAGAGAGATCCCACGAGTCTGTTGCCATGATTCGGTCGTTTGCGTTATTTCACTCTCTTCCGGATCGTTCCATTATCTCCGCGAAACGTCTCTTTCATATTTGCTACCGTAATATGGGATGTGCTTGCACACCGCCTTCCAGTCCGTTATCCAAAGTACAGCGATTATTGACGCCGCTCCGTAACACAGGATCGGAATTTTGCTGCGAGAGAGGAACGAAGAGTGAAATTTCGCAGTTTGGCATAAACGGCAGCGAGATCTTTCGAGGATACGAAAAAATAACCGCTTGATCCTGGCAAATATAACTTTTTATCGTTGAATTTTAAGTATCATTTGACTTTATCTCCGCATTTTATAGCCGCATCAATTTGCGAACCTCATAACATCGATATGCGAATAGTTCACATTTATGTATATTTCATACACCTATTCTGCAAATGGTGCAAGACTATTTTAAACAATGGGAAACTCTGATTCGGTAATTTAAAAATTAAATGTGGATCCCCACGTAGATCTCGAAGCACAGTCATTCTTAGGTTAATAAAACGCCAGCATAAAATGCGCGGGATAAAAATGTAATTTACAAAGCAGCGATTCTTCCCGCCATGAATTTCCATCTTCTGAGAGGCGATGGACGACGACGTAACGGGAAAGTCATTGTGTCGATGATTTATGCGACGTAATTATTTCGTGGAGATTGCACTTCCTGACGCGTACTAATAGCCGTCTCTTTGTTAGCGTGTCTTTTTTTGTTTTACTATCGAATTATGGTCGGCCATAACTCGATTAATGTCACGTCGTTGGACACGCGTGTGGCTCTTTTTTAGGAGCGGCATCTAATTAGCCCGCATATGTCCTTTCAGAAGTTCCCACACCTCTATATCTGGACAAGATAATTAAAAAATTTACTCGCGCTAGATGAAATGGTTAATAATGAAGGAATTTATTAATCCTAGAATGAGTGCAATTGTGGATGAATTTTCATCTAGGCGTTAATTCAAGTTTAGTATTAACTGTTTTTGTTGTTTAAAGTTTGATTATTTAAAATAATATTTAATAAGATCTTTTTACATTAAAATAAGTTAGTTTATATATAAAAAATAATTTCTTAAAAGTACAAATAAAGATTTTTAATTTTGAGGGTGAATTTTCATCCAGAGTAGAATAAGATCAGAAAAATATGAGTACACTGAGAAAACATCTGTAAAATTCACTGAATTTTTCAACTTGATTAAATTTCTTCAGTTCACATATTTATGTATTTAATTCAATACATAAAATACTTGAACTTTATTTCAAGCATTTATACGTATATTTAACTTAAATACATAAATACTTGAATTGAAGAAATTTAATTAAGTTGAAAAATTTAGTCAACTTTTTTCTCAGTGTAGCACTCCAGCGTTTAACTAAATTTTTACAACTAAATTTAAAGAACTTAACTTAAATGTCCTTAAATTTTATCTTGTGAAATTATTAAAAGACACGCTTGAATTTCTGTATCGTTCTAATACAAAGGAACATAAATGTTTCGCGTTTCGCCGATTTCTCCAGAAAATAAAAAGGACATTCCCCACAATCGGTGTGTTCCTTTCTTCAGATGGAGTTAATGGTTAAGAGAGAAATTGCGTGGATTTTTTTTTTTACGAAATTTTTGTTTCGCGACGGTCCTCTCGCATAGAATTCTCGTATATACGAATGCATTGCATGTGAATGGAATCTACATATATGTAAATTAAACGCACACGTGCGTCTCATATTCCTAACACAGCGCTCAGGTGTGTAAGGTTCCGTATGCAGATCGCAATACTCCGATAGAAGCATACATTAAGCGTACATACATGCAGATTCTATACGTGCATACTTTAATATTTCGAGATTGAGAGAAAGAGCCGGATAAATACATGGTGAGTGCGCAATTAAGGATTCATTCAAGACTCACATAAACGTTTCCTGTCGGCAGATGCCTGACGCTTTAACGCGAAATCGCATATTAGTTGACATTAGCGATATTTATGCAGCCATTATCAAAACGAAGCTAATTGAGTCTACGCTGGCACTCGATTTACGTCATCCCGTTATCGCTGTCAAAAACTGTTAAACGCAAATTAATTGTCGCAGGCGATAGCAGCACGAAACCGTCACTAACATTCGCCAATTTGATTTTCCTGCTAGTAGCAACTGTACTGTTAAGTTCCTTGCTATATGTTAATTAATTATCAAGTAGGTTTCGCATTTGCATTGCAGCTGCACAAGTACTAATCGAATGTTGCAGACGATACAACTTGAATGCAAATTTGAACAGGATTGGTTTGTGAATAGTGAATATACACTGCCACCTGATATTTCTACCTATTACCTAGTGTTGTAGTTCTCTCGTGCGGTGAGCATCTTCATTTAAAAGTAAATAAATTAGCGTATTCTTCCCTAATTTCGAGAGATTAGTGGATTTATAGGATAAACGCATAATCTGAAAATTGGAAATTTGTTCTATAAGATAGCTACGTTTTTCTCTTGCTCGCTAATTTTGCACATTAATTATTATCATTCCCCCTTTCTCCAATATTTATATTTAAAAAAACAGAAGAGATACAAAATTATAGAAACTATATGGGCAGTATTACGGGCCATATCGGAAAGAGATAAAAAAAAGCCATTCTTTCGCACGATAAGTTTATTCCACCACAAATATGAAACCGCATGCGCAGAAAAAAAGGGGATACCTCGTTTCCGTCACGTACGTGGACTATGTTTTAATTCCTTTGTTTAATACACCGCTTCTCGATCGTTATACTCCCACGTTTTTTTTTTCCTGCAGCCGCTCACCCTCACTCTCACCCTTGCCCGACGGCTTTTTATCTCTCTTAGAGAATGCCGTGCACATGTCTCTCCATCCATATCTCTGTCCGTTTGTCGAGCCGAGATTCCCGTGAACTCGTTTTCCTTCCCCTCTGATACACAAACTGCACCGCGTGACTCCGTGTGGCGTCGTGGCGGCGGTTGAATTAAACTAGAACTGGTTTATTTTTCCTTTGCCAGTGTTTTTCCTACACGCGTTTCTCTATTTTCCCCGGTTCCACCGATCGCGAGAATTAACGTCTTCCCGAAGTTGGTTTACGTAAAAGATATCGTATCGTTTCCATGCGCTTACGTTCAGATGAATGTATCGGAACTGATTCGCTTTATTTGGCACATGAGTAATTTCACGTTATTTCGAGACAAAAACTTTTAATAGCGTTTTTAATATAGAATTTCTCTCTCTCTCTCTCTCTCTGTCTCTCTCGCTCCACACTATCTAAAAAAACAGGAGATTATACTTATAAGAGAAAATAGTTAATGATATTATTCGTCTCATTTTAACTTTAAAAAAAATATACACATACAGGGTGTTTATAAAGTTTGTTTCCACCTTCTATATTTCGAAAATGATTCAAAATTTATAGAAAACCATAAAATACGTGTCTGATTATTTCGAGGGATTACTTTACCCCCCTCCTATCCTTTTAAAAGAGTATAGCCTCTCAAAATGATCGAATACATACTTCGTAGTTTTTCACAACTTTGAACGCTTTCGAAATATACAGGGTGGAAACAGAATTTATAGACACTCTGTACATGCATATATACATGTATATGTATTCACCACACACGCATACGTGCACACACGATTCTCGATCGAGTCAATCTCCTTCAATTTAAAGTAAACATTTTAATCATCTATTTATTACATATTCTAAATACAGAACGTCTCATTTAACAAATTACCTTTTATTACGTTTGAAAAAAAAACCTACTTCGCTTAGAGTAAGAAAAGTGACGTGATGTTTATGCAAAAAGGGGGCTTGTTTCTTTCAAGCGTTTTTGTTGCCGATGAGATCAGTCGTGAGCATGTCAATTACGCCACAATTGGTTAAGGTAATTGTCCTTGGCGAAGATCTGCTTCTCGGGACGTTATCCTTGAGATATCACGTGATCGATCACTTCCTATCGTAGCCTTTTGGTCGGCTGACGTATCGGTTTGTGCCGATCGCGAATCGGCGTATGTACCTCTCTTCATTCGCGTCGCGATTTCTCGACGTCGCTAAACTCTCTTCCGTATTTCGATTGCATTCGCAAAGACGACAGCTAACGATCGTTCGCGATCTTAAATCAGCATCCTTTACCGTTACCGATGCGCTCCGGTACTCGTTAATTATGGCATTCAGCAAGAAGCTGCCCGGTCGGGCAATATCGGGCCCATTTTAAATGGACATCGCTGAGAAAGAATGTCCGCATGCGCGCATTTGATATATGTATGGACGGCGTTTCTAGCGTATATTCCGACATTTATGTACTCGCAACGGAAAAGGAGAAAAACAGAGTTCGGAGCTATCGTGGAAGCATTGAATTTACGGCGGCGGATTAGAGTCTTGAATGGCTCGTATTGAAAAGCAAGGACTGAAACGAGTGTAATTTTGATTTTCCGACGCACGAACAGCAAATGACCGTACGGCTGCTGGCTAGTTGTACATAAAAGAAAAATTCCGATACTATATGAATACGGGAAAATGAACTCCTTTCCGTCGTCACGAGTAAACATAGAGATTCCGTCATCTCGCGTGTCTTTTGCATTGAAATCTGCAAACTCGCCAAAATGATGGCTCGTTCCGTGCTGAGAGAATCGGCGGCATAAAAGAAAAATCTGTACAATATATTACGTAATAAAAAAACTACCATTCGTATAATGTGTCGCGTAAAACAAAATAAAATTCCATTTAAAAATAAACAGCCAATGTTGACTCGTGAATCAGAATAAATCAGCCACCAGAATAAAATATGTAATTCTATGAATTAATATCGGCTTGGCCTTTGAGCTATAAGCTGATATTATGTAACATTTTAAGTCAGTATAAATTTTTTGCAATACACTATCGCATTAATTCGACGGCCGTTTTCACGATAACCATTTTTTTTTTTTTCGCGGAAACGTGTACTAAGAACAACGTGCAATTTCGCAATTTAATGGGCGATTCCCACGGATTCTCGGCTCTATGATCGCGCGAATAAACAACTCGCCTAATTAAAGATAAACCGAAGAACGCCTACTACATATTGTTCAACAGCGTCAAGAGGATCACGGGCGTACGAGCGTGGGTATCATATCGGACGGCGATCAGTATTCAATGGACGTGCCTGTTTATTCGCAAGCGTGCGGGCATTTAAATGCATCCCGAGTGATTCCCAGAAGACACTCCCGGCGATTGGACGCATTCAGTAGCTCGCGCGGCGTGTTCTCGCATCCGATGCCTCGATGCGCCGACCGTATCGAGCAACGGCGATGCAACAGCGGGCGCGTTCGGATCAACGTTGCGGTCGTAAAACGGAAAACTGTATCGACGCGCGTCTATCGGACCTCTCGTCATGGGAGAGAGCGTCCTTGGATTTCATTCAACACAATCGGATTTCCACTTCCATTGTCTTGATTAATCTTGTCGTCCTCTGACGAAATACATCTTCATACGTCTCGCAAAATATATTACGCAGTCGAGGACAATGACAATGTTAAGGAGCTGTCGTGGAGGAATCAAACGAGTCGGGCGGAATTGAGGGTCCAATCTAACAATTCATTGCGATTTCTTTTGTTACCCGTCTGCGACTTTGTTGCGTCGAGAACGAAGAGCCGAGCGAGAACGACTGGATGCGTGATGGTCGTTCGATCCCCCGAAACGGTCCTTCCAACATTCCGTTTCCTCGAATCCGTAACGAAGGTCGTATCCCGATTTTACGTTTTCCTGCCGGCTCGTAAAACAGCTTCCGGCGACACCTGCACATCCCTCCTCCCGGGTTTCCGAGGGGGGGGAGGGGCTTTATGAGCCGTGGCGAGAACCAAAGTCGTCGCGCGTAAAACGTTAACTGCTCCCGTTCCGGACGAACGAAAGAAACTATTTCTATTTAATTCCGCGATTCTCTCGACGGCCGCGCGCGTTTCTCCGCTCACGCTAACGACCGTTCGGAGAGTAAAGCTTCTTGCCTCTTCTCTCGTCTCTTCATTTCCGTTTGTCCTCTCTTTTCTCGTTCTTAAGACTCCCTGCTGAAACATTATGCGCGTCTGGATTTATATGTCCACGCATATTTTCCTGTTTAATTAGAAATTAGCGAAACAATTTTATCACGTGACGTAATCACGCGAATTTACTCTCTTTATGCTTTAACAAACGTTTAATTTCTATGCAATTTTATATTCGCAGTAACTTCTTTCTTTTTGTTTTAGTAAACAATAGAGCATCGTGCAGTTAACGATGCGAAATGCGACTTGCGAACTGTGTTTTGTTCCTATCGCGCAATAACGATATTGATAAATTGTCGAGAACAACGATAATTCCAGCGATGATGCAACATAGTCGTGACTCACCGACGCGTTTCGCGAAACGATATCGCTTTCCGTTGAAATAATGTTAATTCGTCGATGCTAATTCAAGGAAGACAATTAGTGATTTCTTCATTTTTTTTCCTCTTTTGCGTAACTGGTGCAATTACCGGTGCCGATGTAATTTGAGTTTATCGCAGTTGTATCGTATTTATTCATGTCTTATAACATTCTTCGTTTTTATAATAATTAGAATCTTAATTTGCGATTTTCTGCGAAAACAACAAAAAAGGAGGAATAAACTGTGGATCAATTACTATTAAATTACTCTATTAAACATATATATATTTCTATTAAAATATTAATACTTTACACATATTATATGTCTCGTAATTATAAATTATGGAATATCTGTTCTATTTCTATAGAAATAAATTAGAGATGGAATAAATTAGAAATTCCAAGAATATATGAATGTGAATATATATGAATATAACGTTACAGATGTGTGTGTGTGTGTATGCGCGTGCGTTTTATAAAATATTAAAGTAAAATTGAGGCTTTATATGTTCTGTTTCATATATGTGCACTAGATGAATTTGGCGATATTATCGAAAAATTTTCGAAACGAAACTCAATTTAATGGATCTAAAAAAATTGCTTTTCTTTATAGTAAGGAAACTTTTTAAATGAACGAGCAGCTTTGGAATTAATTATGATAATTCAAGTTCTCTAACATTACCGCATGTATTAAATAATTTATAATCTAAATGTATAATGTAAATACTGAATATTATATAAATTATAATTAAATTACTAATGAGAAAATTTAATTAGATGTCATATTGTTTGGTTTATTAATTTTCATATTAAATCTACAATAGATGAACATTAATTTGTAAATTATAAAGGATTTCATTATACAAACATTGAGACATCCTGATATTAGGATGATTTCCAAATCGGTTTGCTCTATTTGATATTTTTTAAACATATTATAGCGAAGAGAATACTATTTTCAGTCAAAGCACATGTTGCAGTTTGAATAAATTATTATTATTATTATTATTATTATTATTATTATTATTATTATAGTACATTTCAAAATTATATTATTTGATATAAGATTCGCTTTAACTAAAAATAGCACTCTCTTCGCGTATTGATATTTTTGGTCGATTTCCATTATTGTTTAATATTTTTAAATCTTGCTTGCAATTGAATGATTTTTGACAAACAGAATTGACAGTGACGATTTTCAAAAACTCTCTAAATATAACAGAATCCAAAAATCTCACCTATACTGAAAAAATTATTTTGTTGTAATCAAAATTTGGTAAAATTATTCAAATGTATCCTTAAAAGTATCGAAACTATCGAAGTGATGTAATCATATTTGGATACTTAACAGCACAATTAACAGCGTAATTCTTTAATTAGCAGAGCAGAGAACAAAATTAATTTTTATATATTAATTCTAATTGTAAGTTTTACAATATTTTTACGACTACTTGTTCATATCTATAAAGTTTCAAGGAACGATTTGAGTGGGATTATCTCGGTGGCTGCAGCCCTAAGCTACGATCGCTCAGTTTGTCTATCGCTAAATCTATCGAGGATCGTGCGAAGTACCTTCCACTATTCACGCACACGCGTCACTTCGATTTGCGCGATTCGAAAACGCGTGTACGCACGTACGCGCGCATGCAATACTCGCGCGAGCGCGAGTCAAGTACCGAGTCGTAATCTTGGGCTCGCTGGCAGAGGCCTGGCATTGCTCGAGGGAATACCGAGTTGAGCGTAGTAGACTGCCTGGTGCCAGCAGCCATACGAATCCCTCTCCTCGCTCTAGACCCCGCTCTATCCTCGCTTTAGTAGTCTACGTTCGTCTCTCTCTTTCTCCTCTTCTCGCTTTCCCTATGCCATTACGTCTATTCTCTTCCAATATTACGTCATTGTCTCTCTTTCCCCGACATCTCAGAGTTCGCTCCTCTCGTTCTCTCTTGAGTTTGTTTCTTTTTCCCCCCGCTTCTCTTTTTGTTTTTTCCTCCTTCGTGGCCCTTGAAGCTCTCGAGCTTGTCTTCATGTCTTGTTATTTGTGCAACATATTCGTTTCTATTTTTCGTCCCTGTATTTAAATATTATTTTTAACTCGTTATATTTTTAAATGCATCTTGTATGGTTTGTCCAAGAAAAACGAATTTTTTTACAATAAATTTCTTTTTTTTTTCCTTTTTCTTTCTATCCTATTTCGACGTTTTTATATGGCGTTACTTTCTGCTTTTCTGCGTTTCTATTTGTATCTGCAACCCTCTTTCTTTTCTCTTTCTTTACTGGTTTTTCATTTCTCCTTTCTTAATGTAAAGAAACCTTCCTCTTTTGTAAGATTTTGCTTTCTGGGTATTCTTCTTTCACAGCGTGTGCACGCGCCTTGCTATTTCTTCGTCTTTTTCCCTTTACTACGCCGAGGTCGATCTAAGGACAGCAAAATTTTCATTTTATGTAATCTTGCGATGTAACTGCAGCGACCGTACCGTTACGCTTTGAGTGCATCGACAAGGACGCCGTATTCAAACGAACTATGAAAGTACTTGCGCGATTTACATACATGTACCTTTGGCAGACCGCATTTTCTTTCATCATATTTGGTAACCTAGATCAGAATCATGTTTTATAGGTCAAGCGTCAGCAAGTGTCCGTTTCATTTGAAACTATATTTTAAAAAGCTCTTGCGTCATTCGGCATTGAAACGTTCGTGAAGCGATAGACCCGGGTCATAAAGACATTAAAAGATAATAATTTAAGGAAATGAATGAATTAATCAAAATTCTTATTGCAAATTTAAAAAATATTTTTCTTTTATCGATATTTAATTAAACGTTACATCTACTTATTTGCAGTTTTTAGTTATAATTTATTATAGTGTGATGAATTTTATCTGAATATTAATATGAAGAGATCTCAATCACAAAAAACACCAAGCACGCACAAAACAGAACTATATATTATAAGATATTTAATTAAACGATATTAACCCCGAGTCAGGATGTTGAGTAGGTTTGCGAA
>QKQZ01054770.1:0-27286 GCA_003595255.1 Solenopsis fugax | reverse complement strand
CGTGGTAACACGAGAAAATTTTAACATATGGACCCATATGTACGCACAATTTTTTACTGTGTAGAATCTGTTGTTTCTATTAACACATAGTGCAAAAGGAAGATACACATTTGTATGTACAAAAATTATTATTATAAAACAAACCAAATATTTTGATTAGTTCTATAGATCAGTGATATTTAAAATAATAATTTTTTATCTTAACAATTTGACAGCACAAAATTAAAATATGATTATAAAATCAAAATTTAAGTCATTCGAATTGCTAAATTGCAAAATACAAACAACATTTCCTTTCAACGAAACGAAATTTTCAAGAAGAGTGGTGACTTGAAATTTTCGCCAATTTCACAGACCCATGTGTGGAGTTCTGAGGTCAACTGACACTGCGATGACCGAATTCCATAAAGTATTAAGTACACTGTACTGCAACGTACTTAGAGAGCCTACATAATTTCGCCTGACACCAATTATTCAATTATTCACCAGGTATTAACTAAATCGAGTTTTCTTAGAAGATAAATCTTTGTAAATAAAAATTAAATCAAATAATTGTAAAAGAGATTTAATTAATAAATAAATTTTTGTATCAATTTTTATCAAATAAATTTTAAACAATTAGAAGTACGAGAAAAGCGAGATTAAAAAAAAAATAAATAAACGAAAAACTAATTTAGAGAAAAAGATTGCAAAATCGAAATCAACATTAATAAATATTGACAGAAATGTAAAAATCGATGATATATGGCGAGACTCATACTGGTCATTTAATAAAAATTTCTCAATTTTTAAATGATACGGGTCATGATTTTCGGACACCATGGCACCATTTTGCACTTACGGGACATGCGGAAGAGAGAGAAAACGCGCGTGCGAATTTCCACGTGCCCTTTCGCAGAGAATGCCGCACGGGAGCGAAATACTCGCTCTTGCACGCGCATTGGAGAGTTAGGGACGGGATCCAGATCGACCGTTACCACAATTTCCATCGGTGCCCGGTGATCCGGTCGTTCGCAATGGAATTACGCAATTAGTGCGAGCGACGAAAAATTCGATCGAAATGCAACCGCGCGCCGCGCCGGCGATAGCGAGTAGCCGGTAGCTCTCGAGGTGATACTTACGTCGGCCAGGGTGTCGACGGCTGTTTCAGAATTGTTAACGTTAACCGCAACTCCCGCAAGAATTCTCGCGGGTATCAATTACCATTAAATCGATATCGTTGCACTCAGACGTACATGTGTAATATATTATATTTATATTAGTCTCTCCCCCTCCTCTCTCTCTCTCTCTCTCTCTCTCTCTCTCTCATGGTTCTCTCTCGAATGCAACTTATTTCTGCTTTCCACTTTCTGCATATTTCCTATTCTAGCTTAATTTTTCTTTTTCTTTTTTCGTGTCATTTGTTCTTCATTTGATTTGTCAGAAATAAGTTCCATTCTTAATTCTAAATTTAATTTTATTTTCTCGAATAACTTCGCGTACCTATTTCATCTCCATTTTTATTTTTATTTGTTACTTAATTGTTTTCATTTTTGTTTTTTGTTATTTGCCTTGCGTCACAAATTCTATCCTTTGTATTTTATTTCTTGTTTATATTCTTAGAGGGCTATGCCCTAGAATATTAATAAAAGCTTAATCAATCAATCTATCAATCTCTCTCTCTCTCTCTCTCTCTCTCTCTCTCTCTCTCTCGCATATCAGTTTGTTTCGTTAGTATAAATTGCAGTTAGCACTCCGGGATTAGCCAAAGTTAATATCCGCGTCTTCGCCTTCTCTCCAAGTGACTCGGCGTTTGCGACAACTTGCTTGCGATATTCCTAACGCGCATTAGCGATGCGCGTCCTGATAACCGTGTTGAATTCCGGTCTTTCATGCGGATATCAAGTAATCGCGCTGGCCTGTATTGCGACGTCTTAGCAAGGCTAACCGAGTGGCTCGGTAATTGCCGCTGCTGGTTGCACCGGTAGTACCGTTTAACCCGTGCACGTAATAAGTCCTTTCGCGAAGAGACATAATATTACGGTGCGCGCAGAAGTTTAGATAAACATATGCCATCCAAGTTTCTCTAACAAGATGTTAGAATTTCGCGAGCAAACACGCGAGCCCGTACCCAACAAGCACTTACAACGACGTTACACTCCGAACAAATCTAAATAACGTCGGTTTTGTTAACGGTTTTGCATTCAGGAGGCGATATTACGTAATTATTCTGTAATAAACGTGCTTGAACGGGCATGCGATACGTAATCTATTGGCATGCTATGTACAAAATTATTTCTTTCGGAAACAGCGTCATGCAATCGAAGAAGATTACTCCGTACTATTTTTCTTATAAAGAATCATTTCATTTATATTATTCTCGATACCTTGTGTGAAATTATAAAAATTTATTATCGTAAAATCTTCTCACGTTTCTGCGTCATAATTGCACGTGAAAGCATCACATATTATTTTTGGCCACATTATTTGAAAAATGAGGTGGCTAAAATTAAAAACATAAAATTCTGTATTTTTATCGCGTGAGTTTAACTGGTGAAATAGCCGTCTTTATTGCCATTTGGAAATGACCTGTTATAGCTGTATCGTTGTCTCGATTCAAAGTTTGTATGTTAGAGATGAGCGTGACAATAGGAAGTCGTACAGTACCGAGCGATAACAATTTATCGCTTTGTTCCTTGCAACTTGAAATCGTATCGTGCCATAGATTTGCTACTTTAAGATAAACGTAATGTTATGCTTTATAGCTTCCTTGGGACATATTTTCGTCTATCTTCACTTTTAAAACTGTCTTGCTTAAAAATTGATAAATATTTATCGAAAAGTTAACTTTTCATAGATAAAAGATACACTTCCCAACCACTTTGTGCATATAATATTATAACAATAAACTCTACACAAAAACGTAAAAATATTTTATGCTTTTGTTTAAATTAAATGCAGTATGCACGTCATAACATTTTTTATGCAATTATTTCTATAATTAAAATCAGCATATATTGTATAAAGTAAAATGATCCTCATATTCATAATTTCATATTCATAATTTAAAAGAAAATGATTAATCGTCTTTTATACACTGAGAAATAAAACTTATTAACTTGATTTTTCAATGCGATTAAATTTTTTCAGTTCAACTATTTATGTATTTGACTTAAATATGTACATAAAATATTTGAACTTTCGTTTAAGCATTTATATATTTAACTACATGTATATTTAATTTAAACTGAAGAAATTCAATTAAATTGAAAAATTTAGTCAAGTTAACAACTTTTTTTTCTCAATGTCGATTTTACCATAACTTCAATTAGATTTGAAATATCTTCAAATTAAAAGTAAAATATTCGTAGATTTTGTTTTTCCTTTAAGCCCACTTTAAATCAATCTATGTTGAGAAATTCGAGATAAAATTTATACAACTTTATATGCTGTAATACAAAAAATAGGGTCAAAAAGTAAACACACATGTACATTACAATTATAGCAAATAAAATCAATGATCAAATTTTATCCAGAATGTACCCAGAAATCTGACGTGAATTATAAATCATCTAAAATGGACTTTAAACAAGAGAAATCAGTTTGTCCCCATTTTTTTCTCAGTGTAATCTCGTTTTTTTTGCTCTACTATGTGCGCATCGACTATTATTAATCTATAAATCTCATTGACATAAATGCATATTGATCCTCATACTGCATTCCATTCCGTTCTCTTCGCACATACACCGATCTCTTTGACGACGGCGAACCTTGACCTCGTCACCTTCTCAAGAAGTTTCACAAAACGGGAGCGCTCGCTGACCCGCGCTCTCGGTCCACTCCATCTTGCGGCTGTTTGTAAACGGTGCGAGAGCGGCATCGAGTTGAAATTCAAGCGGCACTTCTACGCTCGATCGCCGCGGAATAAGAATCCTATCTTATTTTCCTCTGCCGCCCCTCTTTGTACTTTTTTTTTGCTTTACTAGTCAGCCGCACTAGCCCCATAACCCGCTTTCGAGCACATCGCACGCGTGCGAAATTTCAAAATATCGTTAGATTCATTTATAAATTATACACATTATGCGTATTTTAACATAATTGTTAATTAGAATATTTTTTGTAGTTTAGACGGTACAGTAAAGCGCGTCTGAGCATCTAACTTTTAATACATGTTCCACTTTTACGTGCATGTTAAAGAAAAAGTAGCAATTGGACTTATAATATCCATATTAGATTTTTTTTATATTAAGGCTACTTCAATCGATTTATAATTCATGTCAAAATTTAAAATAGAATTCTATTTATAATTATATGTTATGTGTCGTGTAATACAAAAACTATTTAAAATAAAAATTGAAGTATTTATAGATGAAACACAGTTCAAAAATATGCGGCAAAATATAAATAAAATTCTATCCTAAAATTTGATGCAAATTATTTACTGTTTAAAGGATTAATATAAAAAAACGTTTGAAAAATCAGGCACACAAATATATAAGATATCTGTGAGGAGTATGAGAATTAGGCTTTGCATTAATCGACATTGGATAAAGATCTTGTTTAATACATATTAGTTTATTCTATAATTAGTTATCAATTAAGCGTGCTCTAAATTATTGGTATTTAAAATTTGATCTATTTTCCCTAATCCACTTTAGAAGATCTATAATTCGTACTAGAATTCAGGACAGAATTCTATTCGTAATTTTACGTAACAAAAATATTTTAAACGTCAAGATAAAAATTCTAAATATAAAATACTTCAATAATGTTAGAATATAATTATATAATATTGTAATATTATAATTATTTATTTCAAAGATCAAGGTGTATATGTAGAATGCGTATTATATACATATTAAAAAATAACATGAAATTATAAATAGAATGCTATCCTGATATTTCCGCAAATTGTAGAACGTTCAAAGCAGACTTCGCATATTAGAATGTAGAGATATTGAACCGCGTGTGCCCGCAGACATAAACAATCGTGCTTCCGCATACGCAAAAAGTTATAATAATTGTACAAGACAGCGGTAGTTAAGAAATCGAATTGCGAAAGTCACGCGGCACGCGTTCGTATTTCATGGATCCGTGCTCACCACGAGCGAGACTAATGTCGAAATAGCCGCGCCTGACGACAAAAGTCATGACGAATCGACTTCACTTACCAATAATGCGTATCCACCAGTGCGATATATCCCAGACATCGTTCCTCGAGCCTTCCTTCGCTCAGCGGGTGTAACGCGGACGCGTTGTTCGCCGCCGTTCGCGTCGCGTCTCGTCTCGTCGCACGCGATTCGCGATTCACGATACGTGGATTCCCTCCGAGTTGAATGCACTCCGCGCAGGGCTCTCCTCCTCGGCCTATCGCTTCTACACGCGCTTCTTGCCGTGCCGACGGCCGACCGTACACTGGCCCGGGTATGCTCACCTGTGCTCACCTGGCTAGCGTAGATCCTGCCAGCGGCAGATGAGAGGACCTATTCCTTCCGGGATTCTCTCTCGCGCTCGATCGCCCGCTCTCCGGCTCTTCTCTCGACTTCCGATTGTTTCGCCGTCGCTCGTTCGGCTTGTCATGCTTTAACACTTGCTTACACCTGTTGGTCTCTTGGCAGATTCGCCTTTTATAATAAAGTTTTCATCTTATTCTGCCGAAGCGATGTCTAATGCTGACTGAAACGTAATAATAATATAAAATTTTCTTCTTTCCTATCTTTCCTTTCTTAAAACTTAACTTGTAACTAAAATTTCTTGTATTTCTTATAGTCAATCATTAAGTTAAATTATTCATTATACTCAATACACACCGAGAGAAAAAAATGATTGCAATTGCCGTAATTTAATTAGAATTCATAGTCATTAAACCAATTATGTATTTATACCTGTTTTAATCATGCAAATTGTAACCCTTAGTTATTATTACTACGTAAACAGTAAGTGAATGTTAAAACATTGTTATATTTACTGTAATTGTGATTGCATTTACTACATAGAAATGTTTATTTTATTTTTACCATCCATATTATGGCATTTTCCTATATTAATATTTGAAATATTTGAAATATAATTTATACCAAAATTTTATGTCAGTAAAACTATAAACGTAAGGTTATTATTACTAACAATAGCAGTAATAACTATAAAAATGGAGCTCTTAACCATAATTATTTTACCATGCAATTATAGTCATAAATACGTACACTTTTTCCTCAGTGTAGTTAATTGTTCAAAAACAATAAATGCCTCATAATTTTTCGATGAGAAAAAGTTCATATCAACTCGGTTACAAAAAATATGCGACGAAAAATATTCCAAAGCGTTCAATTGAGAACCAATTTGAAGCATGAGCGTATACATATAACAAGTGGTCGAACAAGTTAAAATCGTTTATCAAATCGAAAATCACTATCAAATCGGCGAATAGAGATTGCCTTTTATCAGATACAACGTAACCGTCCAAAGTGGCTGATCGAAAGCGAAAGGGACTAGACATTTTTTTTTTACGACGCTCGTCGAAAGAAAGAGCACTGAAGAAACACACGCACGCATGACAAGGCACGGGACTAGTTCTGATACGGTGGTGGTAAGGAAAAATCGAACGAACACGTTTTATTTTCGATATGTAAAGCACATCGCGGCTCGGAAACGGGTCCGCACCTACGAAAGACGCCGTCCTTGCACGCTCACTTGCAGTACATTTCCATGCGAAACGCGCAACTGCATGCCAGTAATCGAGAGATAGACAGATAAGAAAACCGTATTATACGGTAGACGAAAATTCTCGAAGCTCAAACTCTCGAATGACGAAATTCGCATGTAAAACGGATTAATTGAACGGATGTCCTGCGATAGATTTCTCCGCGAATTATCAGATCCGGAAGGAATACGTTCGAGGACGGAAATCAATAGTCGGTCTCTTTCTTCAAATTTTAGTTCAATATTATATATAAATATACATATATATAACACTGAGACATAAGAAAATATCTTTTAAGTAAATAATGATCTTAAACAAATAATCAAAATAATTGTCATTAGATTGATAAACAATTTTTTTTTGCTAATAAGACACAGATGTAACTTTTTCCTAACTTACAATAGTAGTAAATTCCGTGAAGCTAATAAAATTCATATAAAAACGCCGATCGTCTCTTTTTCGATTTGCTTGTGAAAGTAATTTATCGAAAGGCCGACCGCGACAAGACAAAAATGCAGCGATACGCACAGAATCAATTGGCTTAGGGAATCTCGCGACTTATTCACCTCTATCTACAGCGTAGAATAATAATGCGACTTTTACATGGAAACGAGGTTGAAGAAAGGAGAGTGCTCAAGTTGAACATCGAGAAAAACAATATGTGGAACTCCTTTTTTCGCGCGGTATTTATCTTTCCGAATTAATTAAACGCGCTATTGTCTGAAGCTTAACGAAAAGCAGAGTCTTCCGCTTTTATATATTAATTTTATGATGCAATTTAAATAAATGTCAGCTTGTGGAAAGCAATTTTTATCTCATGATTGTATTTCATTAAAAAGGTGTGTCACCGTTAAAGAAATACTACCTCATAGTTTTACGACGTAGAACAACTTCATAAAGATGTAAAATAATTTGAACTTTAACATTATATACTTATCAGACTAACAACATACTTACTCTTATCTACTAGAATTTATTAAAGCCATTTTATGTATCTATAATGCATGAAACCGGTAAAAAGAAGAGAGAGATACAGATGGAAAAGAAAAAGGCACGTAAAATTGTAAAGGAATGTAAACTTATTTACATTCCTTTCATTTTTAATTTGCGTGTTACTATATTATCTTTGCTTAGCGTACAAAAAGTCAAAAGGCGATGCTAAATTTTATTCTTTCCTAAATTCTTCTCAAAGATATCATGTTTTTTCTCTCTATTTAGCCTTATTATAAAATAATAAAATCAAAGAACATTATTATACATTTTTAATTTAAATCCTTAGAAAAAGATATAATTTAAAATAAAATTATTTATATAATTAAAGTTATAAAAATTATATTGTAATTAAAAATCTATTTATCCATCACCTAATTTCAATATTTTTTGAATTCAATATTTCAAAATATCAAGTAAATATTATATTAAAAATTATTGAAATCAGGTGATGATTAAATAGATTGTTAAATATCATTTTTATGATTTTAATTAAATAATTTTATTTTAATATAATAAATTTATTTTTCAATAATACTATATTTCATAATATCAAGTAATTTTGGAATATATTACCGAATATAATTCAGTAATATATTTCAAAATTTTTGATATCAATAGTTGCAATAACTAATGCAACGTTTTTGATACTTCAAAATAAAATTCAGAGGGAGCTAAAAGCCCTGCTTATGAACTCTCCTCTTGCTACAAAGTCAAATGGATTGTCATTGAATAAGTTTATCCACTTTATTTCTGCCTTATCAGATGCCTTACCATATGCAGTTAATTATAACACCGTCGAACTCTTTCTCTCTCTCTCTCTCTCTCTTGATTTTGTTATCTTCTATTATTATTAACTATAACTTTATCGAACTTATTTACATTATTTAATATGCAGTTTAATAAATATATGAAGATTCTCATTGTCTTTCTTATCCGTCTGCATTTGCTTCCTTCTTGCATAAATACTGGAAAGCAACGACATCTGGTGATTTTTAAAGTAAATACCTCTTTCTGTATTTACTTTTATGATTACCAGATGACGTTGCTTCAAGGCGCTCGGGGAACAGCCTTTCTACATTTCTTCATTCTCAAATTGTTCTACATGTACTTACGATCGTTGGTGTATGTCAAACGATATCTTATTAAAGTTCTGAACTTCTGGCAACACTCTACATCATCTCTGAACGATTTGTGAAAAATCGGAAGAAATGGCGGATCCAAAATACGCCGATTTACCTGGAATTGTAAGTTTTCTTTTGCACTCTTACACGTTTGACATACTTTCGTGAATACACGCAGTTTTATGCTGTACATCATTTTTGTATACATGTAATTTAATGTCTCAGGCGTACGACCAGCTTGATGTTTACGAGACGAGCGATTTGCCGGAATCAGAGCAAATGCGAATGTACTGCGAGGTAAAGGATGCAAGTTGACATCATACGTGTTGATTAATACAACGTTCATTGTACTAACTTGGCGATTTATTTTTTCAGGATGAACCTGATAGTTCTTGCGTGGAACAGTTGCACATCAGTGCCAAAGAGGCGTTCAATAAGTTCAAGGGCAAACAGATTGTTGGAAAGCCAGTCGATTTCTCAGATCGTTTATCTAACAAGCCAAGAACAGGCTACAAGTAAGCTATTCTAATGTTTATCAATATCCGAAATATGGAAACGACATAGATGACACAAATATTTCCAGATTCGGCGATTGGGAACTTGTCGGCGAGGGCGAGAAGGAAACTCCTCTTCAAAAGTTCCAACGACTTCAATGTGAAGTTAAGGAGTTGTATGAAGAAGTGAATGAATTAAAGGTATAAACCAATGTTATCAATAAAATATGCTCAAATCATTTATATAATTTATAATAACAATATGTATATTAATAACATATAGGAAAAATCTAAAGATGAGGAAGAGGTCAAATCTGCGAACGAGATCATTTCTCAGGCACGGCAGATAGAAAAACAGTTGGTTTCTCTGAAACTGGAGGAATATTTAGGGCCTGATGTAGTTGCAAGTTTATCAGATCCACAAGGCACTATACTCAAGTATGTAGGATTGGAAACCTACCATCTGTTAAATATTCTTTTTCTCTTTGCAGAGAACTGCATTATAGAAATATATTAATGTTACAGACAATTGGTATCACAGATAGAATTGTTTAAGCAAACCAGTGTGCCTCCATCCAAGTCGGAAGGCAAAAAGACAAATGAATTGGTGGAAACTGGTGTCCTTAAGTACCAGATGATGTACCTGCCGGAAAAGGCTAGAATGCAAGAAGCTGCTAGGATCGCACAGCTCGAACAAAGACTCTGCTGCTTAGAAAATATCATAGGAACGAGCAACGACAAGCTCTCGAAATTCTCACAGGTAGAATTCATTATAATTTCTCATAAACGTAAATAGATTTTTAAACTTCCTCTTTTTTCTACAGAACCTCAAGTGTCATGGCGTAATGGAAGCTGTACAACAACTAGAAGCGAAAGCTTCGTTGTTAGACGTTAATCAATTAGATACTTTCGAAACGAGATTAGGCACTTTGATCTACCGGATGGATAGCATTGCGCAGAAAAAAGCGCCGACGGAACAAGAATCGGAGCAGGAGCAAAAGGTAAAATGTTCAAGTGTTAGAATCTCAGCGTTAAATTATGTCTCGCATAACGAATCTTACAGATCTCGGAGATGTATGAAATAATGAAGAAAACGGATTCTATATCACAAGTATTACCGCAGACAGTGGAAAGATTATTGGCATTAAGTGATATTCATCAACAAGGTATAATTATTCAACGATAACGATAGATATATATTTGCTTTAAGAAACATTCTAAAAGAACGCATTAAATTTCAGCTGCTGCCTTTAATAAATCTTTAATAAAATTAGAAGAACTGCAAGTGGAAATATCGTCGGGATTGGAAAGTAACAAGTCTTTGCTGAAGGGAGTGCAGGAGAGTTTTGCCTCTAATATGGAGGTCATAAAGGGCAACATAGCGTTGCTCGACGAGCGTATCAAAAAACTCAACAAATCGTTCAAGTAAAGATAGTAAATCTAGTTGGAGCATAGCTAGATTGACTTACAAAGATTACTTTACTCGGAGTATTTATACTTCTTTGATGTTATTTAATGTGATTTATAGTCTATATATTTTGCTTTATATCATTATCATATTTTGTCACTACTCTTAAATACTCTACTGTAATATATTTCTATGATATAATTGCTGAAGCAACAAGAGCCTACTAAAGTCATTTAGATACACAATGCACAAACGCGAGAAATAAAACTTCATGATAAAAACACGCAAATTAAAATAAAAACTGGAATTTCAATAAAAAGACAAGTTTTATTGAACACTTTATATATGATATGAATGGCAGGAGAGTTAACGAGAGAATTGTGAAGTATAACTTAAGTATAAGTTGATTAAACTAAAAGTCGAATAAAATAGATAAAAATATATATAAAGGTTCAGTATATCTGTGTTACATAGGATAATATGATGGAAAAATTTGTATTCACCTTTTTTACATCTGTATATCAGACTTTTTTATTTAGAAACAATTAGAATCTTAATTTCTGGAAAAACCACTTGTTTTTACCGTTTTTATACCTGAAAAAAATTTGAAATCAGATATCATTATGATCGTGACGCACTGAATTTGCAGTGAAAGTAGAATATTTGAAATTGTATACCTCTCCTCAAATTTGACACGCGTCTGAAAGCGAACCTTCTTGCGCTTCATTGGATCCTTAAGATCTTTAGGGGCCACTTTTTCCAACTGTAGATCTACTGTGTATCTCGTTGGCATTAAGTGATTGTAATTTAGGATCTAAAATATTTTATAAATATATAACTCAAGTCAGTATCGTTGCGCAGTTTAAAAAAATTTTTTTATAATATCTATACAACAGTATAATGATACCATCTTATCAAGTTACAGAACTGAACTTCTTATATTATTCATCTTTTATCTTTTTCTCTTCAATGTGAAAAGAAACAGAGGAAAGATAAACTGTACAAAAAGTTCAATCCCGAGGTATAGAAAAAAAAAATTTTATAATAAAAATATTAAAGGATAAAGATTCCACAAAAGTTTTGAGTAAAATTTATCTATGATCTCCAAGAATTTACGAGAATGAGGAAAGACTTACCTTGACAAAAGGCTTGATCTTAGAACGTTTATGCAGCTTGCCTTTTCCCATCCTTTTGTGGACTTTGCGTGGGTACCGGTCAATGCCCGCTACCATGGCATGTCCATACTGTTTCTCTGCGGTTCCTTCATCATAATTGCGCATAACGATAGCTTTTCTACCTGCGTACCGGCCGCTGAGGACCAGCACGACTTTACCTATTTTCATAATCTTCACCATCTTGGTGATATATACTGAAAAAGAAACAAGACACAAAGATATAAATAACTGCAAAAGAAAAGAGATTTTAACTATGAACTATATTCTAGCGAGTTTCTACGGAAACGTTAGCATTATTATATCCCGTCCAAAACAAAACGTGTCGAGATAAATTCTTGCTGGCAGTGTAAACATTTTAAAACATCAAGCGTCACATAACCTCTCAATATCGCATGAGAGATAAATTTATAGTTAAAAAAAAGAAAAGATAGTCAAGGAAGTCGTAGCCACGTGATATAACGACATGGGAAATAGCGAAATCACGATAAATCGATGACAGCCGGGCGTTCGGTCGTCGTGAGGACGCGACGTGGGACACGGCCGGGGAGGTTAAGTCGCGATTTTCTGTCAGCAAGTATTCTTCGCGAGCACGCGAAATCGAACATAAGCATGTGAAAAGAGACCGCGTTGCATGTCGGTTGCAAACGCGACGCGAAACTCGACGAGAAGAGTCTCGAAACATCCGATGCCCGCGGATTATTTCACGCAGCGGTACAGATCACGCACCTCACGGCTTTTCCACACCGTACGAAAAGGAAGTTGACCATGCTACCGCGCCATCGAACCACGGCATGACAGATCCGCCGCGACACATCCGTCGTCGTCGAATCTAATGCGCAGACGCGTCCAATCGCCGATCTTGGCAACCATTGGTGGCCAATGGCAGCCAATGGACTAAAGCTGCGTTCCGATCACAGTCCATGTGCCGACGACATGTCACTACTTGTATATTGTTCTTATGCCGTGATACAAGCGACTCTCTATCTCCATGTGATTCCAAGCCGTATTAGTATACTTTTATCGCCGTCCGCCGCGCATTGCCGTGAATGCCGTGGTGCACGTAATCACCATCACGTCGAATACGTGAGCTACTCAGAGCTACGCCTCGACATGCGGCGTATTCGCCGCGGACTCTGATCCTTCGGCGATCGCGTCCTCGCGGTAATTTCATTGAAGATTTGCGCCACGTTTCACGTTGCGCTTTTCTTTCCCCGTAGAAAATACTTGCGGAGTAAAAATCGACTTGTTCCTGCATGATGGTGAAGTACTACGAGAACACCACGATCTTCAAATTCGATTGGACACAAGTAGTTCGAGGATTCTTTCAGAGATATCCCAACCCGCACAGGTAACCGGACGCGTTATGGCAACGCGGTTACGTCACGCGCGTCATTGAAATACAAATATTACATAACGTCGTGTGTACATTTGATGAACGGGACTCACGCACGACACGATTTCCAGTACGCACGTTCTCTCCGAGGATACGATCTCGAGGGAAGTTACAAACGGGAAGCTCTACTCCAAGCGACTGTTCACGAAGACCAACCGAGTGCCGAAATGGGGTGAGAGATTCATCAGTAAAAACATTGTCAAAATCATGGAAGAGAGCATTGTCGATCCAGAGGCAAAGACTTTGACTACCTACACGAGGAATCTGGGATACACCAAAGTTATGGTAAGCTAATATTGAACAAACAAACTGTAGAGGGATGAACGGTTAAAATGCTTTGTTTCTTATTTTTTATATGAATTAATATAAGCTTCAGGTAAAATAATATTGTATATACATAGAATGTATATAACTTATAAAATTTTTGTTTATATTTTTATCTATTACTGATTGTTTTTATAAATGTTTAGAGATCGATAATTTTAAAATAGTAAGCTAAGTAATATTATAATTACATCTGTTATGTTGGATAATCGTGCAGATTTTTAACAAAGATATTTCCTACAGAGCATTGTCGAGAAAGTGGTTTATCAGATCTCTGAGGAGAATCCAGAATGGACAGTTGCAAAAAGATCAGCATGGATTGACAGTCAAGTTTTTGGCTTTAGCAGAGCAATTCAAGCCTTTGGCTTGGATCGATTTAAGAAGAACTGCACCAAGATGTCGGAAGGCTTTAATTATGTTCTCGCAAATATGTTTCCTCCTCAGTTTCTAAATCCGACGTTATCTCAGACGAGTTTTTCTATGCAAACCGGCCATACTGCCGCGGACGAGAGCATTACGACGAAGCCGAGTCTCGCGGAAGATTTACAGCATTCTTTACAGGGTAAAGCAGAGAAGATGAAAGACGCCGCTAAGAAAGCAACGGACTTGGCGAAGGAGAAGGCGAGACCGATATATGCGGCTTGTCAGCCGAATCAATCGTAAATTTCCACGAACGCGAGGCGCAAAACAGTTGTATGTCGTTTAACGATTGAAAATGTTCGCAAATAACATCGTATTATTGTGAAATATTTTAAATGAAACGATGGTAAAGTTTTAGAGAGACTAGTTTGAGAATGCAGTTATAATTGTACATTAATTAATCAGCACAGTTTAATGACAATTAGTGCAGAAAGAATTAGAAAGTCGGTTGAAAGTTGAGATATGCTAGACTTGATAGCACAAGGTTTTCAGAATGTTGTAACACTTGTACATGTGTAAAATTTGCTAAAGATTCTCTCGCGTCTGACCCATTTGTATGTTACCATTCCTTTTAACTGCCAAATTGTTAAACGTGCTATCGAATGTGATACATATATACTTATATACATACATATACATACATGCACAGAGATGTGCATTAAATTATTTAATCTTTTTTTTTTACACATGCAGAAAAACATTTTCTATTTCTTTTATAAAATCGCAAAATATCATCTCGAGAAACATTTTAATATGCTTGTCAACAAATATCGCAGCGTTCATTCGCGCATCCCGTGCATACCGCGCATACCTAAAGCTCGCAATTGACAATTACAGAGAACAGCATTTCATGTGCAATTATTAATGCCGATGAAAGCAGTTACGTACGTTATAAATATACATTCAAAGGGATAGTTTTACAATAAATTATCCTTTGTTTTGTTATTGTAGTATATAAATATAATTTCTAGATGTTCCGCATCAGCATGGACAATGTATTGACCAATGCAAGCTACTGAAAGACTTGATTCCATACATTATTATGTCTTTTGTGGATATCATAATTTCAGCATATGTTGCCATATGTTTCTAAAATTATTAGAACTGTGATTTAAAACTGTTGCACAGTATTTCTGTACTTTATATAAGTATCTTTTTAGTTATTAAAACAAAGAAGTTTAAATTGATAAATGAATAAATAACAACTTCGGCAACTTCGGAATTAAATTAAATTTTCACAAATGTAATTTGTTTTCACACGTATTTAAATAAAGTTTTAACTCCATAACCTTTTCAAGTTACAAATATTTTTACTGAAATATTTGATCTGTAATCTTTGTGTCTAGGGATAAGCAACAAACTAATATGTCTGAAAATACAGTATAATTTCTAAATATACAATAGATAAAATTTGAATGAGTAATGTAACAGCAAAATTGTCAAAACTAATAGTCCTATTCACAAAATTTGAGTACATATATTATCTTTTTTTTTAACCATCTGTCATACATATTGAAACAAAGGAACTGAAAATATCTGAGATTAGCGTAGCGTATCGCTAAGTGGACTGCACCCTTTAGTATGTACTTAGAATAATCGAAAGAATATATAAATAAATATAGTATTTAAGAATATATTGCTTCTTTATTTGAAGACATTTTTAAAGATTTAACAAAAATTTTAGATTTTGGCCACATTTTTTTAAAGTTAAAGATATACAATATTCTCCTAGCATTAGTAACAATAAATTTATCCGAAATTCATAATATCAATTTTCTTTATTTCTTTTTAATAAAGATTCGTTCATCGATTGATTGGTATTGCCGGTAAAGCAGTTCTCTTAATCATCATTATGTCAAGATTGGACGTTCACGCGTATAAAATATAAATCTACATTACAATATGTAAACTTTATGTTTTATGTGTTATCTGTGTAAACAATAATCAACGGATCATAGAAAAATCAAGTTACATATATGGTCAAAAAATGCCTTTTTGCTTGAAGTTAGCGCTATATTCAATATCAGAGAGAAGACTTCTGCTATAGTGCGTGTGACGTATCCTATATGGAATATGGAACTCGACTGACTTCAAGTGTAAAAGCATTATTGACCACGTGTGTGTGTACATACATACATACAGTGCTACACCGCATCGAATAGTATGTATACATACATCGGTTTATAACTTATTAAAATCGTGCCATGTCATGTGTGCAGTGTACATATATGAATTACAAATTAGTTGTTGAAATTATTTGCGCGGATCTAGGTAACAAAATTATGTAATACGCATGTAAATGCGATCATGGCCTCGTTATATATAAATCGCACAGTTAGTGACATCACAACACAGTTTTTTTCGTTAATCGAGAGATTGCTTTCGTTAACTAGTACAAAACTCAACGACAAAAAACAGATCAATGCATATTTGAACGATCTCAACGAATTGGATTACCGATACCTCGATATTGTAAATAATGACGTAAGAAATATTTCTATATTTTGATGACTAATACAAAACATTTTGTTCCTACATCACTTAAACTATATTTTATTGTTAATTTATTGAAATTATACATTTATTTCCAGGCGATATTATTATTGGTTAATCAACTCTGTGCAGCTATTCTACCTAAAGAAACGTCTTTGGTCCGAAATGTTTGTAAATTTTTATACAATTTAACTCAAAGCAACATTAAACTCCACGGCCGAACATTTGTGACCTGCAAACGATGGATTTTAGAAGCACTGGAATTTTCTGAACCATTGGCACAAGTTGATGTGTTAATTGCTATAAGAAGCTTTTTACATTTTGGATATTTTAATGATATCAATCATGTTAGTATATGGTTTCTTCTCCAACAGATTGTTAAGTTAAATTCTTATATCATTAAAAACTTATGCTTCAGCATGTACGTCTGTTACTCAGAGATAAGGGTTTGTTAATGAAGCATTTAAATCCACTATGTAATCCATGGTCTGAAATCAACTTTCATGCCCTTGGGTGTTTAGAAGAAATTGTGATAAACAGAAGTAACAGTTATTGTTTATCAGAAGAATTTACATGTTTGATAAAAGATATAATTTTTAAGATTCTATCACTTTTACCATACCACAATGATGATAAGCTTTATTATAGTAAGGTACATAATTTATTTTCTATATAATTAAAAAATATATATATATATTTCATTTAATTACACATTTATAGGTCATAAATTCATGCCTGCACATTTTGCATTACATGATCTTGGAAAAATTGATTCCTAGCTCTCCCGATTTTGTCGGAGAGATATTGGGAGTGGTACAAACGTTTCTATTTTACGGCATTAAAGGTTATTCAGTCACGAGGCCACAATTGCTTCGTCCAGCTGCAATGAATCTCCCAGAACGTGTTCATGTAATTCCTAAATGCAAAAATCTTAAGAATCACAAAACAAAACCCAAGAAAACACCGACCAAGAAAACTACATCTGACGTAGGAAATAATACTCTTCCAGATCATACTGGAATTGCGAAATATTCCAGTGATTCGGATACTTCGGATACGGAGATCAACAATTCTGTTCACATTGACTCCAAAGTGAGATTGGGAGCCATACGTTTATTGCAAACTCTTATAGAAATCACACAGAGTAGAGAAATTTTCGGATACTGGCCACAGATCGTAGCTACCGGCACGCGAAACGATGCACGAGTATTGACAAGAAGTATATTAGTTGAACCTGTATCTAAAGTACGACAGAATGTATTGAGTACGTTAACCGAACTGCTGATAGGTGCAAAACCATTTCTGATACACGCCGAAGATACCAATCATACCTCTTTTATCACGTTCTTCGGCACAGTATGTTTAATGGTCAAAGAACTCCATTTTACGCTATCATTAATTTTGCTCGCTGAAAAGAATGTAGCTGTGTTAACGCACACGTTAAAATGCACGGCAGCTCTTGTACAAGGTACACCGTACGAACGACTGAAACCTGGCTTGGCTACCAAATTAGTTAGGAATTGTAAACCGCACATATTTCACAAAGGTATATCTCACCTTAATTATTCCACATAATTTTTAATTTATTATCATCATCATTACAGCTAAGTTATTTTCTTAGATCCGACTGTGCGAGTTGCAGCGCTGTCCATTTTCGAAGCATTTGCTTCGAGCGAGCCTATCACTCAGGAAATATTAGGCATATTAGCTAAGCAAACAGTGGGCGAAACGGGATCGGGAAGGTCACAGCTCGATACCGGTTCCATCAGTGACGTTGGAACAGAAGAGGAAGAAATAGATGTTGAAGATGTGAAAAATTCTGCAAATAACTGCAATGAGATCACATCAATATCAAAAGATGAAAGCATCTGTTTGCTGGTTCGCATTTGCTTAGAAAATATATCCAATAAGGTATGCGATTTAAAATCTTTTTTTTTTTTAATTAAAGCAGCTACCAGTCAAAATGGAAAATTAACGTTTGTTCCATTTCAGTCGGTTAATACACCTGTACGACTGCAGTCTTTAAAACTCGTGGGGAGGCTGGCATTCAATACAGGAAGTATCGTGTTTCCTCATTTGGAGAAAGTGACCACGACTTTAATTTCGGTTATAGAGGAATCGGAAAGCCAAGTGGTATTGCACGCGTGTCGGGTTTTAGAGATTATGTCCGGCTGTCTCGCAAACACCGAGACTTATCATAGCAGTGGTACATTATTTTGGAACATTATATTTGAATCTATGATATCACTCGCCCAAACATCGCAGACGATATTGCGAGAAGCTGCTTGCGATTGTCTAGGTAGCATCAGCGAAAACGTATTCACGCAATTATCGGTAAGAATAATTAGGAAAAACAGAATGTAATCATATTTTTTTTACTTTATTTTTTCTCTTCAAGTACCATATATATTGTTAAAAAAATGATAGCCATGATAAATATTTTTTGTGCATTTCTGACATTTTGTTTACGTTTACTTTCGTTTGTATTTACAGAGACAAAGAATTATACTAATAATTACAATACTGTTTGGAGCAGTTCGTGATGAAGAGAGTGCTGTGAGAGCAGCCGGTTTACGCGCACTGGGAATGTTGGTAACTTTACCAGCGTTAGAATATGATACCGGTTTCCTCATGGATCTTGCTGATACAGTTTGTTCAGCTTTCGAGGACAAGAATCTCGGTGTTCGTGTAAAGAGTGCTTGGGCATTGGCAAATCTGTGCGACTGTCTTTCCAGGCAAAAGTTTGTCTTTCAAACTTTCTTCCCTCACTGTTCTCTTAATGGCATGTGTATTTTCTCTATCTATATATTTTTTTCCAGGCAGCATGAAGACGTAGAACCACTTCCTTTAGAAGATTTGTTACCCAAACTATATCTTGTTAGCGTGAAGGCTGCAAAAGATAATGATAAAGTGAAGTGCAATGCCGTCAGAGCAATTGGAACGATTTTATATTTATGTCCACAAAAGCCCATACTTTCCGACACGACATTAGGGTTGGACGCACTTATCAAATGTGCCATTTTAGGAAACGATATGAAAGTAAGAGGAAAGTCCTGATAAATTTATATGTAATTATATATTAATTTTTATAATTATTATATAATTTTATAATTATTACATTTACTCATATATAATAGAATAATTAGATTTAGTTAATTAAATGTATATTGATTACTTGTACCTTAAATGTACCATTTTATTATTATTCCGTACGTATATGATACTATGCACCTTACTGCAAGAATTATATATATCTTTTGGTTTATTTACCACTATAAAAACAAATCTTTTATTTATAACATCAGGTACGGTGGAACGCATGCCGAGCTTTAGGATTGGTTTTGAGCCACAATCCAGATTCGATATTGCCACCTTCTTGGAAAGTATGTACTTGAAAGAAAAAAATGTGATCAGTAAGTTTATCTTGCATAAAACTAGACGTTTTTATAGGATCAAGTATTTCCGGCGCTTTCCACCTTGATATGTGATAGTCCTAATTTTAAAGTGCGCACCAATGCTGCATGGGCATTGTCTTCGTGTAATCATTACGGCAAGTATACCGTAATGTTATGGAAAAGTATTGTTTTAGCATTTGAAAATGCTCAACATGTCCCAAGCTATGTTGAATATCCGCATCGAGACGCACTGATTCAGCAAGTAAGTACGCTTTCATATATAATATTCTTAGAATTGTTGATCATATATTAATACAGAATATATATAGTTTTTAATTATTGTTATTTAATAAGTAAAAGTTAAAATATAAAATATATCTTTCAGTTGTGCCTTACTCTTGGTCGCGTCGCTGCCTGTACAGAAAAATCCGAACTACAAAGTCTTTGGACCGAAATTGGCGATCATGTGGAAGAAATATCTAATTTCGTGAAGCAGTTTCAGGTATGGCGATCTTACATAAAATATAAATTACTAAATTATACAGATTATACTTTGTACAGATTTAACTTTGTAGTTTCTGTCAACTACAATTTTGTTGTAGGAGAATGTTTTGCCTGAAAAGCTAGGAGATTTAATTAAGGCAAAAGCACAGTTGGAACAACATGTAAAAAACGCTTGTTCTGTTGAGGAACGACAAATCGCCCAATCTTTGGCAAATATATTCGAGAAAACTAATCGTTACGACAATCTCGATGCTATTAACTCTACAATATAGATTTATGCAACTAAAACCATTAAAAATAAAATAACGCAGCATATTCTCCAATATGCATATTCCTGCCAGCTATTTACAATTTCTGCCAACAAAGATGTTGATAACGGACTTACCTAAAAAATGCAGGTATAATCAATTATTTAAAAATTGTTCATAGAAAAATGCAAATATAAAACTTGTACTATAATAACATATAATATGGCTCAATATATAATTCTATAATCACAAATAAGTAAATTGTTAAATATATCATTTACTGTGTACATATGTATATGATCTAAA
Source organism: Solenopsis fugax (assembly GCA_003595255.1). Taxonomy (NCBI): domain Eukaryota; kingdom Metazoa; phylum Arthropoda; class Insecta; order Hymenoptera; family Formicidae; genus Solenopsis; species Solenopsis fugax. Next base: position 6,333 of record QKQZ01054770.1, on the reverse strand, counting down.
GTTTTGATAATACATAAATTGGAAATTTTCATAAATTTATTTCCTTTAGCGGTTATCTTAAAGAAAAACATCTAAATCTAAATTAAATTTATAGTTAAATAATTATATTATTGTACATTGATCAAGAGACGCGGTAGTGTCTCACTCTCTAAATATAATCTCAAATTTAACAAGAAAATGTTAATACACACGTCACAAGCTGTTTTCACATTGAACATTTTCATTAGATACCTCGGATGATGCTTTTACTGTATCTTGGTTTTCTACCATACCTTCCACAGGTAATGACTCCTTTTCTGTCACTATCTTCACTTCACTTTCATCAGCAGGCACATTTTTAAAACAACCGTCATTTTCTTCAATCACTTCACTACTTTCTACAGTCCTACTTTCCTCATTCTCATCCGAACTGTCAATCTCAAAGGGATTTTTGTCCGTGACAGCGTTGTCCTCCTTTGTCTTCATATGTTTCTTCTGCTTACGCCCCTGCTTTTTCTTCAATCTCTTGGCACGTTTTTTCGCCGTTGTTTCCTCTGCCAATTTTTTATTTTCTTCCAATTTTTGATGATATTCTTCGTCTAGAAGCTCCTACAATTTTTTTAAGATAAAGTAATTTTGAAAAAAGAAAATAAATTTATGATTTTTAAATATGTATTAATATACATGTTATACAGTAATACTGACAAGATACTATTATAAAGACAGATGATCTTACGAAAGTTCGTGTAACTATTAAAATTTAAGTGATTAAAGGTCACGCACGCTTAAGAACTTAAGCAATAAAATGTAAGCAGTAAAGAAATCAAATTGGATTTGCTATTGCCTAAATGCCTTAAGTACGTCTCTATGATTGGCTGATTCGCTTACTGTCCAAGTTTTACTGCTTAAATTTTTTTGCGTGTCAGGGCCTTAAGAGTAAAAAACCGAAAATACAGTATTAATTTTATAATTTATTACTATTCTGATGTTTCGTAAATATATATATTTAGAATCTGATAATATTCTATTTTGATTAAAAACTACAATTTTAATATTATCATCCAAGTTTGATTATGCAGATAACAGAAAAAAAAGAATTATAATTTTATAGCAATATATATGATATTATAGCATTACAAGTATGTATACTTATTTATAAAGCTTATTTGTATAATACAATAAAAAAATCATGAATTAATAATGTATTATTCAAATATTTATGTTAACAATCATAAATTTTTATTCATAATTAATATCATCGCTCTTCAATCAATTACTGTTGCGCCCCTGGTGCCTCTTTGGACTGTGTTCAGAAATATTAGACATCTTTGTTGTTTGTCAAATGTTAAACAAGGGTAAAATGATATCTGAGTGTACTCTGCTGATGTTTCTGAACGCAATTTTGACGAAAATTTGCCCAAGGTTGACGGTCTTTAATAGTATCTCTTCGGTGACAGTAATCACCTTGTGTGCTTTCTCCTGAATAAATTTCTGCCGTGAATATTCTTTACGGCGCAGATGTCTGTACACGTGAAACTCTCCGCTGCCTGCTCCGGCGCTGCTCCCCATAACGTTACGAACGAATTCCGGTACGGAGGGTGTGTTCTTGGCTTTCGGACGTTCTGGTAGTATAACAGGTTTATCCTGCACAATTAAAACAAAGTGAATTAATACAATTTGGATCCAATAACACTTGTGTCTGTTTCTATCAGTATAGATTAACTCGATTTAATTTACCTGTTATCGTTTTCTTAACTCTAATGCTTATTTCTACCAACGCAGATTAATTTTAATCTTAGTTCAATTTACTCTTTATCCTTTTCTAATTTTTAGAACTAAAGAAAGATAAAGAGTAAATTAAACTGAGATTAAAGTTAATCTGCGTTGGTAGAAATAGGCATAAGAGTTAGAAAAAGATAATGAATAAGTTAAATCGAGATTAAAGTTAATCTACATTAGTAAAAATTAGAGCCCTTTATTTGACGTATACATGAGTACACGAATTACACATATTGTTAACATTTACATGTACACAGATCGTATGTGCATGTATTTAGAATACAAATAAATTAATAAATAAAGATTATAACGCAAAAAAACAGGATCATGGGTATTTTAACTACTCGAGATGTTACGCTTTGTTTTTGTTTCGAGCATCAATCTCGTGTGTATATGTTTTTTGTATTCAGCCTAAAGATATGCATGTTCAAATACAAGTATTTCTCCGAATTTCTAGAAGCATTTGCTTCTGCCTCACTCAGAGAAAAGGTATGTTTAAATTGATGAAATCGTTTCTTTAATTTGATTATTTTAAGTTGAAATGAAAATATCTTTGAGAAAAATAAAAAATGTATTTCAAGAAATGACATTATTAACTTATTTTTAAAGTAAATAAATTATTTGTCCAAATTATTCATTTAATTTAAACAAATAATTTTTTAATTCAAAAAAAGTACTAATAGAAATAATTTAGTTGTTCTGGTTTAAAAATATATTTCTTTCATTTAGAAAAAGATTTGTATTGCACAATCAAATTATTTCTTTAATTCTAATAAAAGGAGGCCAAGAAATTTCTTGTCTCAACTAAGAAATCAAAGAAACTTTTTTTTTAACCTTAAAACAATTTGCAAATTTCTTTGATTCAAATAAATATTTTTTTGAACCAAAGAAACTTTTCTCTGTGTGTTTATTCTCTAGTTATTGTAGTCCTATGTAAGAGAGTGGGGAAATTACGGACACCGGAGTAAAACCGGACATTATTGTTTTGGTATTTTCTTGTAATCCGTCGCCTTCCACGGCAATGTCACGTGTACAGGCTCGATATGCTCATTGTTTAGTAAACATTCATAATCACGTGAGGTTGCGCACAAGAAAATACCAAAATGGCAGTGTCCGGTTCTACCTGGTGTCTGTAATTTTCCCACTCTCCCCTACATGTGCAGAAAGAATTATTATAATATCACACCGTATTATATTGTACATTCCTTTTGGAAGAAATTTACTTTCCTCATTGTTTAGATTCTTCACATTATTTAGGATGTTGATAAATTAGAGTGTTTTCCAGCAACTTATACAGGCATCACTGTAACACAGTGCTTTCCAACTATTAACACAAGTCAATACAATTGTATACAACTAAAATGTTGTATTTGATTATGTTATTGTTTTATATCATTTCCTATATAGAACATAAAGTCATAATAATGTCATCATGACTTTATTTGTTCCTTATAAGTACATACAGGACATTATTATAATATTTGATCGTAAATATAAGATATCATTATCATTGAGTGACAAATGATATCCTTGTGATATTATTATGATTTTTGTGTTCTATTTGGGTCCATGAATACCAACATTACATTTTAGAAATGAAATCTGTTGAAATAAAAAAGCTAAGCAGTATTTCAGTTACAAGTCAACACTGTTGTTGTAGGTGTTTTTTAATTCATCCATTAATTAATTGCGCAAATACAGCTTTTACAGAGTAAAATGACATTTGTGCAGAATGCTTTTGATCAATCGGTGAATTAAAAAACTCGCCTTGTGTAACACTGTATCACACAATATATTACTTCTTTTACTGGAAATCAGTCTTGGAGGTGCATTTGATTCTCCCTCAAGTGTCCCCCAGGTGTCATTTTAACTTTATTGTTAAAATATTATTAAATGTTAAACAAGGAATAAAATGATACCTGGAGGATATTCAGAAGGAAATCTGAACGCACCCTAGAGTACATTAAGAGTACGTTCGTATGTATACGTAAATACACACACCAATCTGTCATACGACGTAGGAAGCTGCAATTCAAAATTTGTTGTAATTATCCGCGTCAGTTGTAATTGGTTGTAATGTGTAGAACGATTAAACGTATCACATGTTTTTTAAAACACGTTTCTGATCAGGAGCACTAGTAAAAATACAAATCAATATATTCGGAAACGTTGATGCAGGTACTTACTACATTCTTCATTAGCTTCATTAGTTTCAATCTTTGCAGGTCCACGGCTGTCTTCGGCACTACAGGCTTCTCCTCGTCCTTCTCCTCGTCTGACATCTTTTCTGTCGCGAATGTGGAAAACTGAATAAATTCGGCGAAATAAATTTAATAAATCTCCGCGCTTTCCCTCGAACTAAATTTTTAGGTTAGTTCACTGACAACAAACCGCGGGCAAGCAGCCAATAAACTTTTCTGATCTTTAGAATCCCTAGACCTTGGGACACGGGACACGGGTTTCCAACAGCGTGTAGAGTACGTTTCGTTCACTTCCAGAAAAGCGAGGCTCGGATTGGTGATTCGAGGCATGAATGACATGATGAAAAATTTTTGAGTGTTGCTCTGCCACGCGATTGCTACCCACCCACTGCCCACTGCAACCTGCAACCGTTTCCGATTGTTATCGATTGTGAGAGATAGCTGTTTGTGACCGTTATAAAAATATTTTCTCGAAGAACGTGAGAAGGTGATCGAGGAAATTTTGACACAAATTGGTATGTGCTTGCTTACACAACTTATCTACTAACGACATGCGTACATTTTTCGTCGAATTATCGCAATTTTAGAAAATAACAGGATATAATTATATCGTATCTGTTACCTAACCTACATGCGTTTTCGTCACCGTACAAAAAAATACATTTTATATTTTTTATATTTTCTATAAAAACAGACAGCTTCTGCAAATATGTCTTTATAACAGTAATAATTGTCAAGTAATGCAGCATGTCAAACTACTTTATAATTTTACAATGTTTGTCCGCCCGTCCATTTGCAATATTGCACAAAAACGACTTAACCTTTTTAAATTTTATTTTCGCGAATAGATATCCAAGGACTTTGGCTCCATCAAAGCAAAATCAAATTAGTTCAAAAATAAAAATTTTTTAACGAGAGTTTTCCAGTTAAAGGTTTATCATTGTACTACTCCTAAACAGCAAGAAACATTGCAGCAATGATGCAGCAATGTTGCAGCAATGTTGCAATATTGCTACAACGTTTTATGCTATCTAGGCTTATCTGTTGTAAAAGATTTATTATAACTAAATATTTAATTATAAATGTAATTAAATTTATGCAGTTTTTTATGATAATCATTAAAAGAGATAAATTTATAAAAATACTAATTTATATATTATCAAAATTTTTTATATATTTTATATGATATTAAATGTAAAGGTGGAAAAGATGGAAGATATGGATGATTCAGCCTTGAGTAATATTGAGTCTTTTGCATTAGCGGATGAATCAGTTATGAATATTTCATCGCACACAATAGATTATATCGATTTAACAAAAGAATCACCAATATCAGCCAGACCTTCAAGATCACACCAGAGAAATTCCGAGGATGTATCTCCTAGTCGTAATATAACTGATAGTCCAGACCATCATCATAGAAGACCCTTATCTCCTATAGTTTTAGGAATACAACATACTTACGAGTTTGTATATACCTTATTTACTTCCTAATAGAAATATTATTGTTATTATTATTATTGTTATTTATTATTTTATGGTTGAAAATATCTTTTTAGGACAAACTCCAGAAAGAAGTGGAAAGTGACCCATTCTACAAGTACAGTTGAAATTTTGGTTCTTGACGATACTGTCGAAGAAAATGATGAACCCAGTTCACCTCAGTACACAATCGAATCAGATGATAGAAAACCCATACCTTTAACGTGCCCAATATGCTTTGAATCATTGTCTTCCAAAACAAAGCCAATTACTACTCGTTGCGGACATGTGTTTTGCACAGAATGTCTTAAGACATACCTTTGTACAGCTGAAAAATGTCCCACATGCAAATCAATGATAACTTTAAAATCTTGTACTCGTTTGTATCTTTAATTCTTATTAACAAGCATGATAAGCTATTCTATATTTTTTTACGATTTTTATGATTCCATCTATACTTAAATTTTAAATAATTATAAATTTGAAATTATCAATTGTATCTTTCCACAGAGAAATATGTTCTTATAATATTTATCATTTATTAAAAACAAACGATCTATTATATATACTCTAGTAATTTATATTTTATTTTTAAGTTTATTTCTAGCTACAAAATTTGTGGTACTTAAAAAGAAAGATCTGTTAATTAATAACTTTATTATTTGATTGTTAGATTTTGAACAAAATTTTTATTTTCAAAATGACAGTACAATAATTACATAGATAAAAATTAATGTAATACAATCTAATTGGTTTTTTGTTCCAAGAATTAATGACTCAATAAAAAAGATATAACTTGAATAAAATATTTAAAACATATATGTATAAGTTATAATAAAAATTTTTATTGATCATAAAAACATTACATCCACATTTATATATATATATATAT